>JACBYL010000031.1:0-31198 GCA_015266385.1 Trichoderma oligosporum | reverse complement strand
GCTTCGATCCTGTCCTAGGGTTATATATATATATATATATTATTATTATTATTATCATTGTTGTGACTGACCAGAGTTGTATTCTTTCGCAGATCTGAAACTTCTTTACACTGATCCTGACCATCAAAAGAGAGGCGCCGGCAGCTTGTGCCTTGAATGGGGAACTGTAGAGGCCGATAGACTTGGCCTTGTGTCTTATCTCGAAGCCACTGCTGAGGGACGCCCGCTATATGAGAAGTTTGGCTTTAAAGTAGTGGACACTATTGTGGTGGACTTGTCAAAATGGGACGATCCTACAGAAGCGACTAGTTTCCTGATGCTTCGAGAGCCAGTCAAGAATTAATATTAATTGGTGTCATTATTTAGTTATTGATGTCCTATGATAGGGTTATTGTTACTTTTATCTAGAATTCTAAAGGAATAAAAATTGCAAGTTTAGAATAAACTACTAGATACTACTTCGCCTCCTCATTTATCTCAATAACATGTATGTATGTGTACATAATGTCATCGCCACTTATGAGTAATAACACCACGAGTCATTCATTCTCATGCTGTACCAGCTAATTAGCATTCCTTAGTACCATGAATTACACACATTACACAACATGAGTGACGCCAAAACTGTGACTGCATACAAGCAGGTTAAGGTTTCCCGCCGATGACTCAGAGAGGCTGAAATCAAGAAAAGTCACAGACACATAAAAGCCACAACTCTCCAATTAGACCAAGTTCTAGTCAAAAACCATAAAACATAAGGTATTATAAATGTTGTAAGAAGAGTAAAACGAATGAATGTATTGTGATGATTGTTCTATCTTAGTTGGGTAAAACGGTTGAGGCCGTTTTACGTTCTATTACTCCAGATAACATGTTTATGTAATCATAGTCTGTTACAGAAACCTTATAACCGACAAGTGTCATAGCGTTTCTTCCAACAATAAATAGGATCCAAAAATTGTATTGCTTTATTCATCCATCTAACAGACTCTCATCTTATACGGAGCATTGCCCCAGACTCTATCCGCCATAATGCAAGAATCACCGACTGCAACTCGGCCTGTTTATTTCTGGAAAGAAACAGATACTGAAACAGGATGGCTCTCACAGTGGTACTACAGTCCTTTCAAGGATGATAAAATCCCAGAGCTCATCTACGACACTGCTGAACAGTAATATGATCTCACTCCGGCCCCCTAGAATTATAAATAAATAAATAAAAAGGAGGAGGGGAAGCCTCTTAAGAGATTGTCGAGCTAACATTATTGATCAGTTACATGATGTACCAAAAAGCCATTCTATTCGAGGACTCTGTCACTGGCTCGAAAATCCTCAAACCAGACCTTCATCCCCGTAAAGTCAAATCCCTTGGCCGCCAAGTCGCCAACTTCTCACATGCTACCTGGAACGCACATCGTGAGGCCGTTGTCCGGCGCGGCAACTATCTCAAATTTACCAATGCCGTTACAGAAGAAGACTTTTGTCTTGGATCGTCGGCTAGCAAAACTGCCAATATGCCTATTAAAGATTCCTTGAGGGAGAAGCTGTTGGGGACGGGGGAGAGGGAGCTGGTAGAGGCGAGTCCGTTTGATGCCGTTTGGGGAGTTGGGTTTAAGGCGGAGGATGCGGATGCAAATAGGGGACGTTGGGGACTGAATTTGTTGGGAAAGGCTTTGATGGATGTAAGGACGATCTTGAAAGAGGAAAAGGTCATCTCAAGGACAAAGGTTGATGCTATGGAGGAGGGGAAAGAAGAGTAGGCCCTCTACACTCACCTGGACGTATCCTTTTTTTTTGGTCTTTTCGTTTTAGGTCTTATTACACAAGAATAAATGATGGATGGTAGGTAGATTAGAATAGAAGCATTCAAATGGTCTTCAATATTCATTTTGCCCCTTTGACGATTATGTCTCTATATATGTCTATAACCCCAAATTCCCCCCTCCCCTCTTCATATCATCATCGTACATACAAAAAAGCACCTCATTTCGAGGTAAAGTTAGAGCGGTGTTTTTATCATGGCATGGTTTTTTCTCCCATGCCCCCATATCCTTCCCTCCCATATTTTTTGTCGTTCTGTCCCTTGGATATATATCTTCCACATGATTCGATGACATAATATACATATATTAACACAGATCAACAAGGATCCTCTCCAAGGACCACGCCAATGCTCCCAGACGCCGTGAATCATACCGAAACGAGTACAAGTCTTGAATTTTTTTTCTTCTTTTCCTTATTTTATGAGTCCTTCTTAGACCCAGTCTCTTCCGCTCTTTTGCATTTCAATCAGACGCCAGCCTCTTGTCTCTGGGTTGTTGACATCTTCTGGAACCCTCGTAATGCCAATAGCATATGTCACCTGCTGGACTTTGTCCTCCATACCAGCTGCCAGCTCATTGCTTTTGGCGTTGCGGTACACGTGAACCTCCTGGGTACGGCACGTGATGATGAAGACTGGAATCTCACCAGGATCTAGCATACGGGCTCTCAGGATGTCCACGTTTCGGATGTCCAAGATACGGCCATCTGATTTCATGCCCGCTTGGAGGTATTGCTTAGTGAGTGCCTCGTAGACTGAGAATTGTGCAGCCGAGAGCCACATCTTCAACGTCTCGGTATCTCCTTTGACATAGGCGTCCAGCACCTCGGGAAGAATATACTCGCGCAGCTCCTGCAAAAATGGCTCGGTTTGGAAGCTCGGGTCCATCGAACGGAACTTCTTAATGACCATGGCTGTCTCGTTCTCGGCAAAGAACCCACCAATAGTGTCGGTGATGCTTCGAGCCGTCGAGATGAGCGGATTTTCTGATTCTTCGTATTTGCCTTTCATGTTGAAGACACCCTGCACAAACTTGTTGCTATCTCGGAAGTCTCTCCAGGCTTCCTTCCAAGCTGCATCCTTGTGCAAAGTAACATTGGTTCCCGCGCTATTGGCGAATTTGTTAGGAGCCAGGTTCAGCTAGCCGGGATGGTTTGTTTGTTTGGTTGAAAGAAAAGAAAAGAAAAACTTACTTAGGGTCTTCTTGGAAGACTTCATCTTCACCACGCTCCTTTTCCAACTGTTCTCTCCTCCGCTTCCGTTCCTCTTTCTCAACCCAGCCACCGTATCTCGATGAGCTGCCATCATCAATGACATTCTTGACATTTTTGTAGGCCTCAGTGTCTCGAATAGGCTTGGTAGCCTTATCCACTGCATCTCCAGTGACATTGGCAGCCTTTCGTACGCCCTTCATAACTGAGGTGTCCCATGTCCATGCTGCACCCTTGCCAATGACTTGAGCGGTTGACTTCACTGCCTTGGATGTTGTTGATGAAATAGCACCGGTGGACTTCTCGTAAGCCTCTCGAGCTCGTCGAACTGATTCGCTCTCAGCAAACTGGTTTGCAGAAGCAGCAATCTGTTTTGTTGATTCATTCCACTCTGAAGATTTCTGAAACTCAGTGTTCATTGTCTCCATAAACACTTGCCAGGGTGTCTTGTCGCCATGAGGTGGGGGCGGGGGAAGATCTTCTTTCTTTTCTTTGCCCTCTTCTTTGCCCTCCTCCTTTCCCTCTTTGCCTTCCTCGCCTTCGGATTTTCCCTCTGATTCCTTGGGCGGCTCTTCCTCAAGCTTGGCTTTTGGCTCGGCGTTCTCAGCGGTATTCGCCTCGGCGGTTTTGGCCTCGGGTTTTGCTTTATCCTCTTGGAGTCTCCAGCCGCTTACGTGTAAGAGCCGTGATTGTGAAGCTATTGAAGGAATTCGTAGTTCGGCAGGAAGAAAAGAGGATCTCAGAGGTGTCAATATCGCAGTAGGAAGCGCCGCTCGCTCAATGGACGTAGCATTTCGAATGGGTTTCTGCGCGAGCTGAGAAATTAACCGACTATATGCGGCGGGACATCGGCCTTGGGTGGCGGGGGCAAGACGAATAGATGCCCTCGAGAGAGCATTTTCCGAATTGGCTGCGCTGCGAACAAGAGAGTTCATTTTTTAATGGAAAAAGAAGAACAAAAACACAAAACAAATAAAAAATTATCTGCAAGTGACTATAGCACTT
Source organism: Trichoderma oligosporum (assembly GCA_015266385.1). NCBI lineage: Eukaryota > Fungi > Ascomycota > Sordariomycetes > Hypocreales > Hypocreaceae > Trichoderma > Trichoderma oligosporum. Next base: position 27,160 of record JACBYL010000031.1, on the reverse strand, counting down.
TGGCAGAGAAATGGGGAGGGAGAGATGATATACAAAGGGATTCGGCTCATGTGCGAATAAAATTTCGGTTTTCGCGATGTCAGCTGGCGGCGGAAAGGCAGGCGGACAGTCGGTAGAATGCCGGTAAAATCCCACTTTGCCGCCACTATAGCGGCCAATTCCGAGGCGTGGGAAAAATTAAGGGCCCTCATTTTCGAGATTTGATGAGCATCTAGTTCGCAAAGGCAAAAGAAAAGAAGAGAGAGAGAGAGAGAGAGAAGCACAAACAAGATGAGTCGGTCATTAACAAGCTGCCTTGCAGCAGCGCGACCGCTCATCCGGATATCTCAAACGACAATTTCAAGAGGCGGCCTTCAGAATGCCAGATTTCTGTCCCAAACGAGCGCACAATGGGAAGACTCCAAAGATGCAAAGTCAGACCCGTCTAAGACGGTACCCCCAAGGCCTCAAACGGAATCGCTTATTGAAAGCATTTATGGAACCTCGCAGGCGACGAGTAATCGATCAACGCAGCCCAATTCCATGGCGAGCCTCTCCCAGAGCATGGTCTTCCAAGCGCTAAATAAATCCAACATTGACACCAGCGTGCTATCGGGCGGACCTTCACAAGCAGCACAAAAAAGAGAGGATGCATTGGAGCCTTTTCACTTTCACGTCTATGCTCACAAGCACAACACACACATTACTTGCACAAAGCCCAATCGGGAACCCATCATCTCCATGTCATGTGGCAACATTGGGTTCAGGAAGTCACGGCGGGGCACTTTCGACTCGGCCTATTCCTTGACAAAATACGTTTTGGAGCGATTGATTCACACGGGATGGCCAATGAAAATCCAGCGTCTCGAATTAGTGCTTCGGGGTTTTGGTCAGGGCAGAGAGGCCGCTGTTAAAGTCTTGATGAGCCCGGAAGGCAAGGTATTGAGGGACAAGATTATGCGGGTTGCTGACTCAACGAGAGTCAAGTTTGCAGGAACAAGAAGCGAGAAGCCAAGACGTCTGTAGATGCTCAAATTGCATCAGCTACCTATTTGGGATGAATATACAGCCGAATGTACCATATCTTGTACAATATCTTGTACAGCCTATACCAAAGACGAGAGAAAGGGAAAAAAAAAAAAAAAAAAAAAAAAAAAAAAAAAAAAAAAAAAAAAAAAAAAAAAAGAAACGAAAAGAAAGAAACGAAGAGAGAAACGAACCACCTAAACCAGACACCCAAACGCACACCCTGAAGACGTCAAGCTTGTGACATGAATTGTAAACCCTTCCATGAATGAAATAATGGTATCGAACCGATCCGGTTATCTGTGAACGTAATAACTAAACCTAACGCCATTTGATCCATCATCCGTAAAGCCAGATGAAAATAACGGAACCTATATACCTTCTAGGCCAAAGCCAAGAGATCATGATCGGATAGCCCTCTCCGCAGCTGGGAGCTGTCTGCCCGACGTATCCCGGAGGATTTGTTTTCCCTTACCACTTCCTCCCCTGCGCCGTTCATCGTCGCTATTCCATTCATTGCTGTGCTCTGAGAGAAGATGAGGTCTCTGCTGCCCTAACATGCGAGACTGCTCATCTGCATGATCGTCATCATCATCATCATCAACAAGTTCGCCATCAGCGCTAATGTACTCGGGAGGCTCGATCCAGTCCCTCGGCACTACACAAGGTAGCGCAACGCCAATGCTGGCCGCTCGATTGAGCCATCCCGGGCCCGGGTTTCCCGTCAGCTTTTTGCAGAGATATGAGGTAAAGTGGTTGCAATTCTTCGTAAGGAGATTATACGACGTCCCTAGGAATTCTTCCGAAGCTTGTCGCAAAGCGGCGTCAATCTCCTCTGACGTAGCCAAAGTAAAGCCGTGAAGAATCTCGCATTTGAAAGTACCCCCGGGAGGTTCGGTTTTCGGCTTTGTCCAATATACTCCGGTGACTCCGCGCTTATCGTGGCCACCATACGCGTATTCTCGACCGTTAATGACAACACCAGAATGAAGCAAAGAGGCTCCTATCGTCCACAGCACAGAGGCGACTCTTCCGGGCTATCGACATCAAGCATTCGTTAGCAAAATCAAAGATACAGCAACAGCAACATGACAATAACAACAACAGCAACAGCAACAACAAGCAGGAGCGGCTGTTGCGACAAGCTCAGCTCTGGAGGGATCCTTACAGGTAGGAGGTCATAGACATGTATTTTGATTTCTGTCTTCTGTAGCGATAGCGTTGATCTGTGTCTGCTAGTCCTTTGGCCAGAATGGTGATGATGGTGATGCTGCTGAGAAGACATTGTGAGGTGGAATCGGAATTGTCTTTGCGCGCGTAAGCTGTGAAACAATGCGGGGATCCGCTGGATCAGAAAACACAAAAAGAGAAATACAAGGAGCTGACAAGAGTAAGATGAGAGAGTGCCCAAGCGTTATTTATGTATTTTCCGATCTTATGTACGGAGTTACTGCACATGTAGCTTTTGCAGCTTTGGGTAGGGTGACGCTCGGCTCGTTAGGTGGGATCTGATTGATTGTGTTGGCTAGTGGGTTAAGATCTACTATAAACGTAGGTAGTAGCACTTTGCACCTGTCGGCCATTAAACCCGACAATTGGAGACCAGCATCTCAGGCGCCCGGTTTCGGGTGCGCCGCTGCATGTAAGTGCTCAGGACTTTAGAAGCTATACAAGTTTTGCTGTGTCTTAAAGTACAAAGTACATGCAGTACATATATATCCCTATGACGCAGCTGTTGACCCAGGGCACGGATAAATCTAGCGCCGCTCCCGACAAGAGCTTCAGCTAAGGCCCATCCAATGTGGGGTCAAAGATCAAAAATTCCTTCTCACCATCTCCCCTCCTCTCATCACAAGAAGAAGAAACAGAAAAAGGCGAAATAAAAGGGCCAGCTTCCATCTGCGTCCCTTTGCCCTTCTGAGAAGCTCATCTCGCTTCAAAAAATTCTCTATATCGGTCTCTTCTGGCTAGGAAATAGCCTAGCCTAGACAGCCACGTTGGCGCCCTCTGTCGCGGCTTCTGCCTCCCATTTCGCTTCTCTTCTTCTATTTATTTATCCATCGCGCGCAGCAAGGTCTGCAGCAGCTCTTGGACTTTTCCCGTCTTTGCAACGCTTCCTCCCATTTATCCCTTCCCGTCACTACGCAAAGTCAAGAAGCAAGATGCCGCCGAAGAAAGTGGTTCAGGAGGAAAAGATTCCCCTGGGCAGGCCCGGCAACAACTTGAAGAGTGGCATTGTGAGCAATTACTCCCCTGCCTTGCCCTAGTGGCTCTCCCTCCCCTTTTGTTAGCAAGTGCCTCAAGTTTTCCTAACATATCGTCCTCTGCCAGGTCGGTCTCGCCAATGTCGGCAAATCTACTCTCTTCCAGGCCATCACAAAGTGCAATCTTGGCAACCCAGCTGTATGAAGCCCCCCGCCTCATCTTTCTTCATCCGGGGTGCTGACAGCCTGAAGAATTTTCCTTATGCCACCATCGAGCCCGAAGAAGCTCGCGTCATCGTACCTGATGAGCGATTCGATTGGCTAGTTGACAAGTACAAGCCTAAATCACAAGTCCCGGCCAATTTGACCGTTTATGATATTGCCGGTCTTACTCGAGGATCGTCTACCGGAGCTGGTCTTGGAAACTCTTTCCTCTCTCACATCCGTGCAGTAGATGCCATTTTCCAAGTCGTCCGAGCCTTTGACGATGCAGAAATTATTCACGTTGAGGGCGATGTCAACCCTACTCGTGATCTGGATATCATCAGCGAGGAATTGAGACTCAAGGACATTGAATTCGTGGAGAAGGCGCTTGAGAACCAGAAGAAGAAGACTCGCATGGGTGGTCAGAGTCTTGAGTTGAAGAAGGCTAAGATTGAACAAGAGATTATTGAAAAGATCTTGGCCTGGCTTCAGGATGGTAAGGAGATCCGCAAGGGCAACTGGGCGCCCAAGGAGGTAAGACTTTTTTTTTTTCTTTTCTTTTTTTGGTTCTTTTTTTTTCCAAGCCAAACACCGCTGCTACTTTCCTGATGACAAAGGGCCTTGATGGCCTGACCAATTAAACCCAGCTCGTCGAATGTCTTTTGACATTATGAGAAGAAACCTATTCTGAATTTTGTTGCCCTTATATACCTCTATTTTAGCTTTTTTTTGCCTCTTTGTTGGTAGCAACATTGCTAATAGTATCCGTCAGATCGAGGTTATCAATCCTCTATTCTTGTTGACAGCCAAGCCTGTGGTGTACCTCGTCAACCTGTCCGAGAAGGACTTTGTGAGAAAGAAGAACAAGCACTTGGCTAAGATTGCTGAGTGGATCAAGGAGCATGCTGAAGGAGACCCCATCATCCCGATCTCTGTCTCATATGAAGAGCGCTTGACTCGCTACGAGACTGAGGAGGAGGCCAAAGAGGAGCAGAAGAAGGTTGGCGCTGACTCTGCACTACCAAAACTGATTGTCCAGATGCGTAAGGCCCTTCAGCTTGGCAGCTTCTTCACAACAGGCACCGATGAAGTCCGACAGTGGACCATTCGCAACGGCATCAAGGCACCACAAGCTGCTGGTGTCATTCACACCGACTTTGAGAAGACCTTTATTCAAGTCGTTGTCTACAACTTTAGCACATTGAAGGAGCTAGGTGATGAGGCTGAGGTCAAGGCCAAGGGTAAGGTCATGACCAAAGGTAAAGACTATGTGGTAGAGGATGGTGACATTCTGCTCATCAAGGCTGGTGCTGCCAAGGGTTAGATGTCGCATTTATAGAGAATCGAGTTGTCGAATCTTAGGTTCCTCGGGGTAGGAATGAAAAAGTAAAACATGGCAGCCAAACTTGAATGCTTTTGTGATGTGTGTAAAATTACCTCTGAAGGTTCCAGTTCCAGACAGCTATGCCAGATACAGAAGAAGAAGAAAGAAATAGAAAGCCGGTTATAGAGGCCTATACGTATATTCCTTCTTTTCTCAATTCAATGAGTGACTATCTTGGGCTTTGTCTATGAGACAGCTTTACTCTGATGTCAGCCCTCTTATTGCATACAACATTTATGCCGTTTACCCTTTTACCCATGATTAAATTAATTCTCATTATATGACCTATTGGTGATTAGAGTGGGATAAGAGAAAATATGAAGTTCCATAGGCCCGACGATGTTGATGTGGAATGACGCCCCTGGTTTGATCATGAGCCCACTATCACAGTTTTATTCATGACTCCTCATTGATATTTAGTATGTTATGATGTCTGAATGGTTACTCTGCAAGCTTTTAGCCTATTTCTTATATATATCTAATAACACGACTAAATTCACCATGAATATGGTTGCCTGAATTAGACTGACGTATCGATGCGATGGTTCAAAGGAGCTTCCTGCACTAATCGATAGCAAGGCAAAGCTTCCTCGTTCATAAGAAATCTCTAGGAATTAATTAATATTAAGCAGAGAATTGTATATGCGATCATTGATAGATACTCGTTGAAAGGTGTTGAGCTTCTTCAAGAGTGTTTCGATGATTTGTAGTCTAGCATCTAGTTCGTCCCTCAGCAAAATGCTTTGCTAATTCTCTTCGATCTAGTTTAGAGGCTGAAGGTTTTTTTTTATAGTGCGTCTTTGTCCTCGCTTGTTGTTGTTTGATCTGTTGTGTATCAAGCGCGCTTGTATAAGCCGTTCTGACAGAATGCGAGTAGACCGAGACGAAGGGGGTGATGAATGGTGAAGAGAGGAGGAGATGCTACTTGAGCAAGTGGCTGATATATATAATCAAGAGACTGGAGTGGATAGTGCCATTTAGATTTATAGTTGAGATATCACTAGCCTCTAGATTTTATAGATGTTATAGATGTTATAGATGTTATAGATGTTATAGATGTTATAGATGTTATAGATGTTATAGATGTTATAGATGTTATAGACTTTATAGATGTTATAGACTTTATAGATGTTATAAATGTTATAAATGTTATAGATGTTATAAATGTTATAAATGTTATAGATGTTATAAATGTTATAAATGTTATAAATGTTATAAATGTTATAGATGTTATAGATGTTATAGATGTTATAAATGTTATAGATGTACATCAGAGAGAAGAATTTACACTGATTTACATTAAGAGCTTCATATCTAGATAAATTATAAGATATGATAACTTGAGATCAACAAGATCACGTTCAGTATATTTGGCTCAATATTGAGCTTTCAATATATACTTGTCAATCTTGTGAATTAGAAGAACTAGAAGATTTAAACAAATCCCATGAATTAAGTGAATCAGAGTCTTATAATTGGGATAACAAGTCTACTAATAAACCTGCTATTATAAAGCTCTTTTCTACCCTTAATACATGGAAGCCAGTGAATAAAACTTGGCATTAGAACTTCACGCTTATTCTCCAAGTGATGTGATTCAAGACTGTGGTTTAAGAATTATATCGAGACGAAGATGTGATGTGATGTGATGTGATTTTATCGTTCAGACATTTCTACTGACTTTCTCTATGCCTTCATGCGGACGATGGTAGATATATAATGTGATATCTAGCCTATTCGAACATATAAATCTCTACAAGATATCTACATGTAGCAAACGCCAGTCTCCGTAAGCAAGTATAAGTTTCTCCAACGTCAAATGTTTCTTGCAAGAAAAAAAAATTGTATTTAAATTTAAGAGAGGTTAAAGAGAGATTGATTAATTAGATACATGTCTTAACGTCGTTCAGTCATAAAAAAAAATCATCATAAAAAATAATAAAAATTATTGCCACGCACTCACCCTGAAGACTTTCCTCTAGAGACACGGAACCAGCCGACTGGCTCTAGAAAATGTTTCTTCAGAGTCCGCCATACTTGACACCCCTCTTACCCATCTCCTTTCTGCCAATGGGATCCTCAGGCCACACCCAGCCTCGGCTTCGCTTAGCCTCGCGCTTCTCTGCCAGTTGCGGCTTGGGAATCCAATTGTCGCGGGACTTGGCCTTGCGTCTGGTGCCGTCTGCGGGAGCACCAATCTCGGCCTTCCAGTGGGCGTGCCCAGCTGGCGTATGGTCATTGGCGAGTTGGCATAGTCCCCATAGAGCGAGACAAGCTGTCAAGGGGATATCATCGGAATATTCCACATCAGCATCAGAAGCAGCGGCATTGAGTTGCACAGAAGTGATTTCCAAATCGCCAAAGAAGGGAGTTGACTCCGTGCCGGCGCGCACAAGAACAAGCTCAATCTCAGTGAGGATAAATCCATAGCGGCAGCCATGTTCTCGCATAGCATGGTGCAAAGCGGAAAGTCCACGCAGGTAGTCTACTCGCTTGATGTTGCCTTCGACGCGCATTCCCGTGTTGAAGCGATCAAAGCTGCGGACGAGTCCGACAACTCTGGCCGTAGGCTTACCACCGAAAATAGCCGCAGCGGTAGACGACTCACCTGCAGCATTGGCGACAAAGATGAGATCATTCACACCTGATGCTGTCTTGGGCGGGACTGATAGCTGCAGGGGGCGGTTGGAGGAGATGGCCAACGCAGAGTTGAGTTTAGGAAGGTAGTATGAAGCGTAGATGCTATGGAGAGCGGCCTCAGTCTCGGGGTGGCGAGAAGAAAAGGCTGGTATCTGAAGCAAGGGAGCAGGTACCGGAGAGTTGAGCAGAGCAGATGCGCCTGGCATAGACAGAATAGCCGAGGCATTGAAGCTTGACCATGAAGAAACATTGCGGACATCCCACCAAAAGTGCTTGATTGTAGGATCACGAAGCGGGAAAGAGATGGTTCGGACCAAAGAAGCGGCAGGATTAGGAGATGTCAAGTGTGCCATGAGAGTAGTAGAAGGCGTTGGCTCAGGGGTAGCAGCGGTAGCCAGACTCAGTGGTGACGGTGCACGAGGAATGTAAGATGGAAACATGTAATCTGACTGCGAAGCAGCGGACATGGTGGGCACAAAGGGCATCTGACGATAGGTTGGATAGCCATATTTGTCAATTGTCGCAGCGTCAACGGTGCAGCTGGTTCGACGAGAAGACGGAAGGCTGTCGTGAGCAAAGCTTGCAGGCGAAGCAAGCAGCGACGAAGGGAAAGGCGTGACCTCATCGTGTGTCTGCGGAGGAGGCGTGGCAAATGGCGAGATGTGAGCAAAAGCCATGTTGGCGAGTGTTTCAGGGTTGGTGTAGCTCCGAGAGTGACTTGAGCGAAGGGTTTGAGGCGCAGAGGCAGGAGGAGGAGGTGTGGACTGTTGGTGAACAAGCCTTGCCCTCGCAGAAGCAGCAGAACGAATAGAGTTGGAACGAGAGTGTGATGCGCGAGTGATGTGAGATTGGCTAAGGTCCTGATCCTGGGAGCGAATCTTGGGCAATAGCAGAGGTCCATGTTGGCGAATCGGAGGGCTAGCGCGAGGAGGCGTTGTGAAGCGAGAGCATACCGAGTCTGATACTGAGTCTATTGCGGAGGCGGCAGCTGAGGAGACTGTCGAGTATATGGACGAAGCCTTGGATGTAGATCGAACATGGCGGCCGTGAGGGTTATATGGGAGCTCCAGAAGACTTGAGGGGTAGTGGTCAAGGCTGTAAGCCTCCATAAAAGCCATGCTCTCCATAGGAGGGGTTGCAGGGTCCTCTATAGAGGGAGAGGGAGAGGGAAATGTGAAGTCAAAGGCGACATCGGCTGCCAGACTATGTTGGGTGTAAGTATGAAACGTGCTTAAAAAGATTTCTATATAGATGAAGGTTTGTTTTGGTATAAGTTGTATTACTTACGCTGACATGGTTGCGGATATTTGTAATAGAGTGAAAAAATAATAGAGTGATTAAGCAAGTGAGCGAGTTCAGCAAAGGGAGGCCAGCTCCGATAAAGATGGACAAATCGAGTGTTTCTTTCCTGAGAAAGTGGTGTATAAAGTGTAACAAAAAACAAAACTCCAATTGTTTGGTGTATGTCGACCAGCGAGCAGGGTTCCGTCTAAGTGATGATAATAGAGGACGTTGGTACGAGACTGACAAACAGATAATTAAACGTTCACAAAAAACAAAGACACAAACAAAAACTAAGAGAGGAAAGGAGAAAAGATTATAAAGAGGAATGAACAAGGAATTGGGAATGAGAATGATTGGAATCCAAGGGACGAGGCCGAGTTCTTATCCTCGTCCAGGTGCTGTTCGAGGGGCCCGAAGATGGTCGCCAGGTCGTGGCCTGCTAGGGGTGTGTGTGTACGATGGCATGAGGTGTGCGATATAGAGCAGCAAGCAGGGGTATTCCATAGTAGTACAAGTAACACTCTCAGTAACACTCTCAGTAACAAATATCAGTATCAGGTACTCCGTATTGAGTACTAATACCACCCGTGAGGTGTGTTGCTAAAAGTAGTCGTGAAGTCGTGTGCCGTGTTCTACCGCGAGAGTTAAGTCGTACTACCCTTGTATAGTATGTGTGGCTCCGTCGCGAGCGGCTCATGGATCATCGAGGCGGCGGCTTAGCCCACCCCTCCCAAAAACCTGCATCTACCCACTTTCTCTTTTCTTGGGCATGATTGATGTACAAGTATGGTGATGATTCCGGACGGCCACGATGAACTGGCTGGGGATGCGATTTTGAAACGCGACCCGACGTGTACGGAGGCGAGACAACAGACGCGCAGTACCCAAGTAGTACTAGTAGAGTCGTTAGGGCTTGGGTATGAAGTGGAAGTATTCCGAACAGCACAAACTAATAGGTACTTTGTAAGGCGTCAATTCTCATAGAGCAAGGCAAGGCAAGAAAGTGGGCTTGGGATCAGATACTGTCGTTGCAAAAAGTCCTGCCCGCGCCCCCGCCCCCCAAATCAATTTTCTCATTTTCCCTTGTCTCTTTTCCTGAAATGTTACCCAAGCCAAGACTTATCCCCCAGCCCGCCTAACAGTCATTCGCGGCAAAGAAGAAAGATTGCCGGGATGCAACAGGATGTCGGCAAACAAGACCGCGGTCGAGATGGATTTGCGGCTTGTAAGTGGAGGAGCGTTGCAGCCCATGGATGGGCATGGGTCCATGGATTAATTGATTGAGGTGGGGGGTTTTGATGCTGTGGAAGGGACTTGAAAAGGACACACGCGATAAAATTGTGGAGTAGAAGGGCTAGACGGCTAAACTAGGGCAGAAGCCACCACCACACCCACAACCACCACTCTAAAAAAAAAAAAAAAGGTACGTACCCCGATGGATTCAACCACTTTCTGGGGCTGAGCGGGTCGCTGCAGGCGCCGACCCTGCTATTGGCCAGCAAAGCTCCAAAAGCTCCAAAGCTCCCCCCTCCCATGACTCATTTTTAGATGCAGGCTAGTACAGATTGGGTAGCAGCCGTCGCTCTTTGTACTGCATCTCTTGTCAGCCACTAGTTTTACGTGCACTGGACGTGTTTTGGTGAAGCCATTCATGTAAGTTCTACTACTAACGGCAATACGCAGATCTTGCTGTTGGCTCGTCGTTGACGCGGTTGACTCGATTAAGCGTGAGATGGAAGATTTCGATATCTTTTCTTTTCGGCATCAAAGTCGCGACTCGCTATTCCCTTCGCGTCATATCGTCTCTCTCTCTCTCTCTCTCGTTCTCTCTCTCTTCTACCTTGGATGTCTTATCATACGCGCGCTAAGTCACGAAGCCGCCTCCTCTTTCCACCACTCAGATGGCGATATTAGTCTACGCCGCTATTGTTGCATCCGAAAAGGGACCTTAGAATAACAGATTAAAATAAACCTCCGGCTTGGTCAATGCTTCTGTTGCGGTGTGCGGTGTATACTGTAACTACTTGCAGCAGCAAAGACATACCGGGTCCTTAATTTGGGACGGAGTAATAATAGTAACTATTAATACCAGGTACTGTAGGTGGTACAGAAGTACGGAGTACTCCGTAATAAAGTAGTAGTAATACTACGATACCTAGTAATAGCAATAGAAATAGTACTAGTAAATAGTCTTGATAATGGCTGAGACAACTCTCGCAATCAAATAGGCGCAGTATCAGGCCCTGTGTCTGGGCGCTTAAAGCGGATCCCAATACCGCCGAGCGCTTAAAGGCATGTCTTACTAAGCCTAAGTCTAAGACTCCCGTCTTATAATAAGCATCTTGTCCCGTCCCTGCTCACGATCCGAGCGTCCGTCACACCACAGATCGGATCAGGTCAAAATGTAATCTTACGGAACCTTGCAAGGCTACCTGTTTTGATTCTCTTTACCATGTTCTATTCTTTCTCATTACTATATTCATTCCACTTTTGACTTGTCCCCCCCCCGGTCATGGGCGGCTGCGCAAATTCGCTTCCCTCGCTTCCCTTTCTTCTTCTTCTATAAACTAACTTACATAGATAGTTGTTTAGTATGTGTCTTTAAATCGGATTGCTCGCGCGTAATGATCAGTTTTCCATCCAATCCAATCACCATCTTGCAAAGTCGCGAAAACGTTCATTGCGCGCATCTTATTCGCCTCAATTCTCCACGCGCACCCACGTACTTTTGTACCACCAGATTGAAGTACTTGTACGTCCATATCTTGGCAGGCAAATAGGATCAACTTGAACACGAACTTGAACAAGAACACGTGTAAGAGAAGAAGAAAAAGTACCTTTTCAACGCGCGCCTCAACTTTGTTAGGGCTCTAAATTAAATCCACCGCGTTATTCCATCTAGTCCAGCCAATCGGGTTGCTACACCTTTCTTACACCAGTTGATTGGCTCACCAACGCCTTTGATGCCCACGCTAGCTTTAGGGATTATCCCATGTCCCCCAACCACCACCCCCACAGTTAGCTGGATTGATTCCGATGTTTCATTCTTCGTACAGTAGCAGCAGAAGCAGTAGCAGCAGAAGCAGTAGCAGCAGAAGCAGTAGCAGCAGTACTGGTAAAATCAAGGAACCATGGAGACTGGTTGGGCTTCTAGCAATGTGGGGTTTGAGGTGTTCTTTTGTTTCGAAACATGCCCAAAGCAGCTCAAGCATTTGTTCCCCATCTCGCACTTTGAAAAATTCTATGACTCTTTTATATACCAACCATGCTAGTTTAGGGCTTCATGCATGTTAGTTATGCAGGCATAGTTTGACACGTTTTTCTTGGTGCTGTGCTAACAGTTAGTCGAGTCCCATATATCATTGAACAAGTCATCAGGTATCAAACTAGTTTTACGTAGTACTGCTTGGGTGCGTGCTCCGTACGTATGCATTTTAATCTATCTGCGACATTGAAACCCTAAAAGAATTTGCTTCCGATTCTTGGTCAACTCGTTTTGTTTTGTATTTTGCTACCCGGCAGAGCTCGAGGCAAAAGGCTCGAGGCAAATCTCTTTCTGTGTTATGGTAGGTAGTTGAAAATTACCCAGTATACATCACACATTATCGCTAATACATACCAGCTAGACCAAACAGAGTAAACAAAACAAGCTCATCGCTGTCTCTCTATCATCATAATTAAAAGCACAAATATTGTAAGTGTAGTCTTTATCGTCTGTCCCAACGCCGGGTGTCAAACCAAGCACCTGATCGGAGTCATAGTATCCAGCACGTCATGCGGAACTAGCTATCTCATTCGCCTTAATTTTTTTTTTCTTAGTTTCGTCCTTTTCGTCTTATTGTCTTTAGTCGTGTTCAATTCTGCAAGTCCCTGTCCACTAACTTGTACGCTATCGCGTCTTTTTGCAAACAACTAATCGTGACGCGTTCTTCGTTTTCGTTTCTAGTCTCACTGACACGCTGTCTTGTGGTTGATAGTGACTCAACATGGAACAAAGAACTCAGAGGAAAAAAATTTCTTCTTCCCCTTTCAGTCACTTTGTTACTCCACCCATCTCGCTTGCTGACGGGATGCCATCCGCATCTTCCGCGTCTTCCGCGTCTTCCTTCAAATCTGTTGCAGAATCGGGTGATGGAGGCCGTCGCTGAGACATCGCATTCATTACCCCTTGTTGGTAATTCCCTAACCGCACTATCCTTAGTGCTCGCATCATGCCCTCAAGCCTTACACGTTCTTGGACCAACATGCCTCGGGCATACTCGCGAATAGCCCGCATGCCCATCCGATCATGCAGCTCTTGCCATCCAGCCAATTCGCTTGCCACCGTTTGTTGCGTGTATCGAAGTTCTCTAGAGAGATATGCTGCTTGCTCTCGTGATTGGCGAGCTCGTTTCTCCTTCTCTTCCTGGTGTCGCTGTCTAGAATCATCAAGTAAGCCCAGAGGCCATCTTGAAGGTCGTATGGCAGAGCTATCGTTTCTGTCTGCTTCCCTCTTGGCTGCTGTAATCTGTCCAATAAGATTTGTTGGTCTGGAGAGTGACGATAGTAGTGCCTGTACAGTAGACTGAATCGCCAACAGTGTTGTATGAAACACAGCTTGGGGGTTAACTTGACTGGGTGCCATGGCTCGAATGAATATTTCCATTCCTACAATGTGTTGTGGCGGTAGATACTGAATGGTAAAAACTGCACGATAAAGCAAGGCTGATGCGTCGTAGAAATCTGGGGACAAGTTTTATTAGTCAAAGTTCTAGCCACCTCCAGCTGTGTGTATATAATTTTTTTTTTTCATTTTTTTTTTCTTCTTCTTTTTTTAACAAAAGAAAGAGGGGGTAGGGATGAATTGCTATACGCACCAGTAGCGACTTGTCCAACAGCATTGGCTCGCCTCGTTACACTCTTAGTTGACGAGCTAATACTTCGAACCATCTCTCGTGCATGATTGACAAACTGTTCCACCTCCCGTACATCTTCCATCGGCTCGTATTCCTCCCGTATCCTCTCTACTCTTGTTTCTGCTTTGAGTTTTGTCCTCTGCTCCATAGCCTCTAGTTGCAATTCCGGCACCAAGAAAAACTCCCACAGCATCTCGTGCGTCGAAAGGGTAGGATGGCTAAGCATGATTTTCAAGAACCAATCCGTCCGGGTCTGGATGTCTCGCAGCGCTGCCCGGGACGGTTTGGAAGGCAACTGAAATGGCCATCTTGTGTCAGATATCGAGGGAATCCATGACGCCGGGTTCTCCTCGGCTAGGAGACGTGCGAGCTGCTCAAAATCGGTCAGCGACCTGCGACTAGTAGTTACCGTATAACTATCGTGATCTGTTGGGGCAGCCGACTTGAGAACCAGTCGTACGGTACTATCTTCAACGAAAAAGGCCCTGACAACTCCCGTAATCCGGCCGTCTCGCGCAGGCGGCATACTGAAAAGTCCAAGGTCATCAATCCTATTCCTGACGTCGTCGTCCTTTGCCAACTCTACTGCCGTGAGACCTCGCAATTCTTTCGCTCCAATATCCACCCGAGGGTCAGCAAAAAGAGCCCGGACCATGTCGTATCTGCCATATTTGCTGGCAACCATTAGTGCCGTGAATTTCTTCTCATTCGTTGCGTTGACATCCACATCGCAGTATTGTAAGATTCTCAACGCTAATCTAGGATCATTAATAATATGCAAGAGAGTGTTCCCCTTGCCATCAATATGCTCATCGACATGCAGCGGTTGCCCATCAAGCTGTGTTTGTTGAGCGGCCCTTATCCCGTCCTCAACCATGACGTAGTATTCCACATGGTCGTAACAGCGACACAATGCAAAAAGCGGCGTCTGACCGTTTTTGTCCCTCTGGCGCCATGGAATAAGGGGCCCTATCACACCGATCATCCACGGCGCATTGAATAGGTAATGGCCGACACTCCGGCCCCAAACGTCTTGTATTGAAAAGTATTGACCCAGCTGCCCTGGATTGGAACTATCCAGAAGGTAATCAAGAAGACTGTTAATAAGTTCTCGGTTGCCTAATTGAACGGCTGCACTCAAAAGTGTCGTGTTCTCGTTGTTCACGTCATTCACGACAATATCAAAAGGATAATATCCGGACAAAGATAAGAGATATGTCAGCGTCTCCACGCTTCCACTCTGGACGGCCATCAGCAAAACAGACTCGCCAAGGGCACTGCTGGTCTGGGCAAGTCTCTCAACAGAAATGTCACCTTCCAGTGCACTACCAAGGGTACCAATGCTTGCCGTCATGGAGTGATATGAAAATTCCGATGCACTGGACAGGCTCCGTGTATCCATAGCCACCCTCTTTGTCTTTTTAATTGGAAAATCAAGCATCGATTCGTTTGCGCCATCTCCGTTGGTGGCCTGAAAAGGGAAAACATGGCTCAGCCCCGAACCATGAGAGAATCGATCTGAGGCACTTAAAACCAACGATGATCGCCTCGATGAACCACGTGTCAGATGAAAACCGGAATGAGCAGGTCCTTGAGTATCGATATCGTCGTCGTCACTATCTTCGTCGTCATCGTCATCAACTGCGCTAGGGTTCGGTTCCATGATGTTTCTCAGCTCTTTCATATCTGCCCCTTTAGCGGCATCCCACAGGGCCTTGTTCTTCCTACTGGCACGGCGCAAGCCCGAAGAGTCTGTAAATAGGTACGCTAGTACAGCCTCAAATGTACTCAAAGCATATCCCATCTCTCCGCTATCCACATCTTCAACAAAGATAAAGTTTCTTATGTAGGAAAGTCGAGCCTGTAAATTTTTCACTTGAGACCGAATGACGACATACAATAGCAGAGAGACTAGAGTATCAGCATTGACGGTCATAATCGTCTTCTCAGATGATGGTTCTGCTGCACCACCCAAAGGCCTTGAGGTAGCGGTAAGGTGTGACACAATCTTCATGGTTGATAGCAACAAGTCCAACATCTCCTGAGGGCTTGTAGCGTTGGAAATCCTCCTGAATTCGTCTACAGCAGGGCCGAGCTGGATAACAAGATCGTGTTTGGCTCTCAAACCCCCATCAATCGTGATTCCCAGCTGAGAAATGTCGATAAATTCCATCTTGCGAATTTTCGCTGCCAGCTCCAAGTCTTCTCGTCGTTTGATGGCGCTAAGCTTACCAAATAATAAGACATGGACATTCTCACCAATGTAACGCTCAATCAGCTTTTCTACCAAGGGTCCCGTCAAATCTGTTGTGGCGCCTAACAACGACAGCTGCTGCTTATCCACTCCTTGAAAAATATCAATAGCCGCCGTGACAGCACTCTCAAGCGAAGCGCGCATGATATCCTCGTCATCTTCTGCAAAAAAATCTTCCGCAACAGGTAGGGTATTATGCGAGTTAGCTTTCCCAACCTTGGTTGTAAAGCTATCTGCTCGTGCCCTCCTAGCTGCTGACGTAACAGGGCCGTCTGGTCCAGGATCCGGGATGTACGAGGCGGATGGAGGCGGTGGCAGCGGCTTTTGGAAGACTGTGGAAAACTCTACAAAGAGTTTCTCTAAGCCGGGCTGCATTTGTCGGGTAATCATGGGGAAATGGTTGAGAAGATCATGAAAACTCTTGATATCCTTCTTGCGCGGTAAGACATTATCAGCCGAGTCACCGCTAGTCTGCTTCTTTTGCTGTTGCTCTACAGCCGCACGAGTCCTTATGCCAGGAACGAGTATCGCAGGCTCAAGTCTTATCTCTTCCCACACTCCAACAAGAGGCTTCGAGATGAAATATACCAGCCATTGTCGAGGTTCGAATACGTCGGGGTACCAAGTAACGTCGTGAAGAATCTGAGCTTGCGCAAGTGTCTTAAATCCTGCGGCGCATTCAATCAGCGGGGGAGGTGCCATAGCCATTTTGATTTACATAGACCATTTTTATCGGTCGTACCTTTATTGCTGTAGATGAAAGAGTCCTTGACAATTACGCTCCTCCCATTCAGCGTGTTAAACTGGCGAGCTTTACCTCGCACCTCACGCAAGTTCTGTGTGTTATCTTTCCCACCCACAGAGCTATCAGGGCCGGTGATACGTAGGACATGACTGGCTAGGAATTCTTCCGAGGCGACGACCTCATTAGCCGGGGCGCCGCTCTCCGTCTCTCGATGGGTGAGAAGCACATCGGTCAACGGCACAAGTAGGACGTGGTGATGGACGGGAGTGCACTGCGCAACGACCTGGCTCTTGAAGAAGGCTGACAGAAAGGGGTTTAGTGATTGCATTCACTCGACTTGCTTGAAGGTCGTAATCGAGCCTTGTCGATCTCCTGGTGGGAGGTGGGGAGGCAGTAATAGAGATCGAGGGGGTTGACTGCGGAACGATCGGCCAGCGAGAGACATGTGATGGAAAAGAAAAAGGGGCGAAATATATGCGTGAGGCGCGGTATCAATTCAACCGAATGCTGTTGTATAATAAAACTGTATCATTGGCGATGGGAGAGGTTTTGCGCTGAGAATGCAGGAATAGTTGATGAAAGGTTCAAGTTGGAAGCTCTGCTGAAGATACCCTTGCTTGACCTCATCCCACGCGTTTTCTGCTGGGGCTGGACCTAGAGCTTATCTGGAATCGCTTCGGTACCTGGGCTTGTGCGCTAAGATGCGGGAGTGCACGGACCCTTGAAAGTATTAATCCGATTGCAGGATAGGAAGATTGATGATCCGGATTTATCAAGATGAAGCTACCCGGGAGAGAGGAAGCCTTGCTGCTGTTTTTCTTGTTGTTCCTTGCTGGGGTTGAAGATGGATATTGATTCATGTCATATTGGGTGAGGGTGTTATAGAGGCTATACGTTCTCGCATTCCGGCTATATAGAGGCGGAGGTGTCACGTGTATAAGAGTTCACGTGTATAAGAGTAAGATTCTAGTCTAAGGAGATATATAAGGTAGCATGATGTAGATATATTTTACAGAAGCCAAACATGAATATATATAGAGGGAAAGGGGGAGTACACGAATAGAGATGGACAGTCTGCCTTGGTTTGCAGACAACTACATTACCATCTATTAAAAGGCATGTCCATCACGGCCCTTTTAAAACAACGACCAGATTCTTCTCCACAGCGACACTTTCTGTGTCTGCGGCACATATCCACCTCCTCCTACCACTAAATTATCCTTATCGAGGTCAGTCCTCCGGCCGCTATCCAAATCGATATCCCAGCTCCTCTTAAAGTCATCCGATCCCCTCCAGTAAAGCTTGCAGACGACATAAATGATACCAAATAGCGGCAAGAGAATATAAGCATCAACAAACTTGCCCGCAGTGAAAGGCGAAAGAGTTGTCCATCCCTGGACCAGAGCGAGAAAGGCATTCGCACAGAGACCAAAATATGGACTATAGGGGTAAAGCATACTCTTGAATGGCAGATCGCTTACTGGGCGCTGTTGCGTTGACCACGCACGACGAAAGCGGATGTGGATGAAGCTAATGCTTCCCCAGACGAGGAATGTGCTTACACCTGCGAGGTTGATAATGTAACTATATGCCTGTGATGCTCCCGTTGAGACATTCATCATGGAGATGGCACCCACGGCATTGGTGAGAACAATGGACCAGACTGGAACACCGCGCTTGTTAACCCAGCCAAGGACCTTGGGAGCTTTTCCGGATTGTGCCATGTATAAGACGGTGCGAGAGCCGATGTAGATGGACGAGTTGACAGCAGATAAACAGGTGATGAGGATGAAAGCATTGATAAGGTGAACACCTATTAGAGCGATTATTTTTAGTCAGTATCGAGATCAGCTATATCTGCGGAAAAAAATAAAAATGAAGATCAAAATGAAAAGAAAAGAAAAGAAAAGAAAAGAAAAGAAAAGCATATGCTGAAACGAACCTCCATTCCAACCTGCGTTCTGGATGGCTATTGTCATGGGACTCTGCAGCGCCTTGGCACCTCCATTGATGAGTTCATCTGAATCAGCAGGACAAGTGAGACCAAAGAAGAAAGCAGATCCCATGTAGACGAAAATGATGCGAAAGAAGACTTGACGGATAGCTCGTGGCACAGCAACACTTGGGTTCCTCGTCTCGGTAGCGGCAACGGCGATAGACTCGACTCCAGCATAAAACGTGGAGCAAAAGACAAACACAACAGCAACGCCTCGGAAGCCGTGACCATTGAAGGCTCCAGGATGATGCCAATATCGGAATCCAAGCGGCCCATCTTGGCCAACTAGTCCGCCTGCCGCATACACAATGGAGAAGATGAAGTAAGCCGTCAGGCCTAATATCTTGACAAGGGCTAAGATGTATTCTGCTTCTCCAAAGGCGGTGATACCACCGATAATTTGAAACGCCAGGAATACGGTCCAAAGAATGAGGAAGAAACCCCAGATCGGGACTTGAGGAGCCCAAAAGTTGAGAATGCTGCAGATTACATTGTATTCCGAAGCCAAAACTGTTCCCTAACAATCTTTGTAAGAGCAAAGTAACTTGGGGGGAAAAAAAATATCAGAATTGAAGAGTTGACAATACCCAGATGATGAAATAATTCCAACCAACGGCCACGGAGAAGGACTTGTCGACCATGCGCTCAGCCAACGAGACGAAGGCACCACCACCTGGGTATAGAGTCGTGATCTCTCCTAGAGACTGCATGACAGAGAAGGAAATGATACCTAAGCAAACGTTTGTTAGCTTCAAACAAAGCTCTTCTGAGCCCATTCTTAATTTGAACTCCAGGACTTATTTTGAAGAAAAGGATAAAAGAAAGAAAGAAAGAAAGCATACCAATAACACCAAACCCAATAATCAGTGATGCCGGTCCACCACTATTCAGAGCGCCTCCCGCACCAATCAGCAACCCAGGCCCAATGATACCAGCGAGAGCCATCATGGACAAATGTCGATTCTTCAGCCCGCGCTTGACGCCCGATTCTGGATCGATTATACCATTGTCACTCTCATCCACGTTGTGTGCTCTAAACTGCTGGTGATACTCCGGACCTTCTTCGGCCGAGACATCGTCCAGACGCGGTTCGTCGGCAAACTTGCCAGACCTATTTTGGCGAAACATGGCGATGTATCAATGGTTCGCCTCCTCTTTTTCTTGGGTTATATATATTATATATGACAGTAACAAGTGAAAAAAATAAGAAAAGAGAAAGCGATAATGGGAGGGAAGTTGTTCAGCAAGAGAGCAAGTGAAGAAAAGAAATAGAGACAAAACAAGGCAACAAATCCCCGGCGCAAACTCGACAGAGAGTGACAGGAAGAAAAAAAAAAAAAAAAAAAGAAAAAAAAAAAAAAAAAAGCGGAATCAACTATCCAGCCACCGTAATGATGCGATATAAAAGATTGTTGGAAGATGAACCATCGTCTCTTCGCAATTCTCACCAAAACAAAGCTTTATACGCTTGCACGAACTAACGCACCTGGGCACAGCGCGAACTGCGAACCCTTTTAAACAGCGGTCTATTTTCTGACTCGTTAGATGTTGATTTTGTTTTATTCCATTTTGTACGGAATATCCTTGCTGGTTGTATTCAGCTAGTAATCACGTCACTCCACAAATGGGGATGGATCAAGTTCTATAGTGTGAAAAGTGAGACATCACTTACATCCAAGGCTGGGGTGTGGAATGCATGTAACATCAGTCACTGTGTAATTGTCACTTATGAGATGAATACTTCAATACAATATTGAATGTTATATGAACTTTCAATTTTACTATATTTCATCTAAAATCGTCTAAACGTCATTTCAACCATGATCAAGATCCTGCTTATAGGTGCCAAGTATATTCGACGCATCTCACAATCCTGGTCCTTTGATATTGAGCTAAAAGTGGCGCTGATCACGACATCGCCCAGAGTGGAGAGGCCTCTCAAGGTGGTCAAGGCACCAGTGGTCGCACCAGAGGGTTAAATGGAAGAAGGAAAAAAATAAAGGGAAAAAAAATCTAGACCAGTGACATTCAATTCTATTCATCATGTCATGATTTTCTATTCAAAAAAGCAAGTACTTGGGACTGGTGCTGTTGCTTGCGTTAATGAGAGAGGCAACTTATATATCACTTGCGATGCGATGATATCTTTAGTCATGAGGACAAGCTCAATTTATCCTTTGTTCGTTCGTTTGTTGCTGACATATATAATGGAAACTTAAATATAAGCCAACAGAATTTGAATTGAATTGTTTCAAGGTAGTAGTAGTCAGGATTTGTAGTTCATTTAGTTGGATAACAGTGGTAGTACTCAATCTCAAGGGTAAGTAATAAACAAGAGCATCTTATCGTACGAATTGTACTAACAGAGTCTTTATAAGCCCCATCTCTTATTAATATCTGTATGCTGTTAATTAGCTTTGAGTGTATGTTTCGATCTGCTATGAGGCGACGAAAAATAGCACAACAACGCATCTCAAACCTGCGCACCATGAAGAACATCGGCAAAAACCTCATAGTTTCCTTCATTCTTTGGATCAAACACGGCAAACCAAATCTCCTCCCACCATCCTCCCTGAAACTCCCTTTCCTGCAGCACCTCCAACCAGCAGACTGCGACATCCTCCTTCGGGTTGCCAAAGGAGCCGCAGCCAAGAGCCCCTAGGACCAGTAGGCCATGACCATTGTTCGCTGCCATCCGTAGACAGAACCTCATCTTCATCTTCATCGTGGTTCTGTCTTTCTGGTGGCCATACACTGCTCTCTCTGCCGTAGTTCTTTGCAGTCCATCAGTTACCGTGATTTTCTCGATATCCTTTTTGACATTGGTAGGAGCCGCAATGCTAAGTACGCTCACAACAGGAAGGCGCTTGGGGATAGTGCCCGGAACGAGTAGTTTGTGTCCGGACCTATAATCATCTCGGATAACGACCACATTGGGTGAATAGATGCCCTGGGTTTCTGTCCATGGGTATAAATGCTCATGAAGAGACAAAGACAGGGAACTTCGGTAACATATCTCTTCCTCCTGCGCCATTGCGCCCTGGAGCCAAGGTCCACCCGGGATTGTGGGATTCGCATTGCTCAACAACGCAACGCGGCTTGACTTTGAACCTGCGGTCTTCGCGAGCTCGATAGCTGCATTTAAGGAATCTTTTTCAATGACGCGGATCGTAGTTTTGCCTGACGGCGTTCGCTTTGGACAAGAGGCTGGTTCGAGTGCTGGGAGACTTTTGTAGTCGAGACGCTCAGATTTGGTGGCGTTGATTCTAGGGAAACCTTTTAGAATAAAAGGAAGAAACTTTCGCGTTTCCTTTGCTACAGCGACCAGGGCTCGTCTTCTTCTATCCATATTTGTAAACTTTTGTCTCTCCTTCGTTGAAGAAGAAGAAGAAGAAGAAGAAGAAGAAGAGGAAGAAGAAGAAGAGGAAGAAGAAGAAGAAGAAGAAGAAATAAAAGTTAAATCTCCGTTAGAAACCATGGCAATTTTGATCATAAAAAAGAAAACAAAATTGGATTATTGATCTGTCCCTTCTTTGTTGAGATTTCCGAAAACGTTGAACCAACTGTCAGGGCTTCTGACCTATCTGAGTTGGCTCTCAAAGGTAATTAGCAAACACGTTTATATCGGCTTTCACATCAAGGAGAAGGAAATGAGTCGCATACTCTCTCGGCAGGCATGTCATGATTATTCGCATGAGCTTCTAGCCGGTTTCGGTAAAAGACTTTTCTTTGTTCAGCAATGCACGGTCCGTTCCAACGACCAACTTCGTCATCTTCTTTGAGATGAGTCTCTTTGTATATTTGGGCATCCTTTCATTTTACAAACAATGTACATGTGATTGAGTAAAACAAGCAACACTATTTTTTTTTTGTTCACTGTTTTAGATTGACATCGGGACTTGAGTCTTCCGTCTCAAATTTTCTTGGGATCAATCCTTCAGCCATCTTGATAGCTCCCTCCATGTCGTTCTTATTGAACAAGAACAAGCCTTGAATTGCGGCAGCGCTCGTATGTAGGTTCGAGGATTGGCCATTCTTATACTGTCCGAATAGGCCTAACTCTTTCAGTCGTTCCAAGAACTGTTCCCGACCAGAGTGATCCTGATCAATATCGCCGTAAAAGCGATCCCACATCTGTGCAGCCTGGTACTGGGTTGCCTCTCCAATTTTCAACATCATGTCTACTCGACCTGGTCGGATCAATGCAGGATCCAGGCGATCAATATGATTGGTGGTAAGGAATGCAATGCGTTCTTCTCCGGCGGCTACTCCATCTAGAGCGTTGAGAAGGCCAGAAAAAGTGACATTTGCTCCACTATAACCATCTGTATCTCGTTGCCGGCGGTTGACAAAGGCGGCGTCCGCGTCTTCCAAAAGAAGTAGGCTTCTCTTGGGTAACTTTGTCAAGAGATAAGCTAATTTATCATCCGTCATGCCCATTTCACTGAGGTTGATCATGGCAACGCTAAAGTCAAGCTCTCCCGCTAGCGCTTGGATGAAAGAACTCTTGCCACTTCCGGGAGGCCCAAATAAGAGATAACCCCTTCTGTACGGAATGCCTCGATCAACATACCATTGCTGCCTTGACAAGAAGTCTCTGACGTCCCCAACAATGCTCTCTTTGATCCCCTCGTCTAATATGACAGAACCGAGTGGCCTCTTTTTTCGAGCATCTCCAAGTGGAGTCCACTCAAGACCTCGTGCAGAGTATACTACTGTCTTCCCTTCATTCGCCTTGATGGCCAATTGGTGCGCCTCTCTGAATAAGTCTTCAAACACATGGCGATTCGCCCAGAGAGTGGTCAGCTGGACAATCTCATGCGGCTCTCCGGTATTCATATTCGCAGTACTATGCTTCTCTCTGTTTACTGAGATGAATGCATTGCCAAATTTGACAATATGCCGTCCATATCCAGGCTGAAGAAAGAAATGGGCATTAACAGGCCCGCCTACTCCTGGTCCTCTAGAACCCGTCGCTGTGGCCACCGACAGGTTGTGAATTCGTGTCAGTCGTGAGGCAATGAAGCCCGACGTTTCATGAGGCTGTGATAACCATGCCAATATCCATGGATAAGCTGCATCTTGTTTGCTTATCTCGACATTGACGAGGAGACGACGGCGGGCAGCACCGAGGAGGATAATTGATCCCTTGCGAGCAAATGCAGCGGCAGCACCTAATGAGGCAAGACCGATACCACCGGCGAATAGAGGATTGTCGAAGAGCGCATTGAAGTTTAGCACCGAAGCTGGTGATGATGGTGAAGTGGACATGCCGGAACTTGACGAAAATAGAACAATTGCACAATATCGATAACTAAAAGAAAGCTCTTTGGGATCGAATGCTGACTAAGCAACATCCATCTGTGCGTTACGCTCTGGACTAGAGGCAAAAAGAGTATGTAGGTGGCTATCAACGACGAATGGTAGATAAATATTAGAGAATATCAGAATCTTTATTTGAGTAAATAGTAGAAAAAAGAAACAAGGCATGAATAGTAAGTAGCATTAGAAAGAAGTTTTATTAAAAAAAATTGTGTTTGCTCCCGGCAGGGCTTGAACCTGCGACCTTCGCATTACCAAGATTTCAATCGAAACTGAAATATTAGTACGAAGCTCTAACCAACTGAGCTACGGAAGCTGACTAAGCATCTTCTACTATGCACGGTGTGAACTTAGAGTCGCCGCCGTTGTTGGAAACCTGTTTGTAAAAATAACTTATAGAGGCTCTGCTTAAAAGTTGAATGCCTCCAATGTCTACAAATCGCAAATATCGTAAACTAGAAAATGGTAGACTCTACACCCTAAAGAAGAGCTTATAGAAGCTTCTTTGGGGTTGAAGCTCATCTGACATTTAGCTATGATAACTTTTGGAATGGCTTCTGCGCACAACAGTAGTAGTTGCATAGCCCCTAGCTTGCGCGAGCACCAGCTGATATGTTGGACAGTTTTTACCATGGACCTGGATCCTGATTTGCCGCACTTTGGGGAATCCGAATTATCTGGTCCGATGGCTATGATGGCTATTACAGTTGAACACACGGCGTAAGTATGCGAGATTGGCGAAATAGTCGCAGTCAGATAGTGAGACCTTGATAATTACATTCTTGGTATAACCAACGGTAGAAAACCCATTGAGACTTCTAGTGATATCGCAGAGGAAGAAGTAGCGCCTGATGTGCGATTGAATCTGTCCTCAAGGTGCCCGCCCAGTACGTCGGGCAGGTCTCGACGTTCCTTAAGGCGACGTTAAAGCTCCCCCCTGGGCCGTGGCCATTACCACCCACATCTTTGGCGTATTCGAAGACACGCTCCACACAATCGACGAGCTCAGGAAGGGCCGCGACCAGATTGTCGCGGACGCCTGGCTTCTCGCGCAAGAGTACGCGAGGGCTCACTGTGAGACGCCCAAGACAAGCTCGCTAGAGGACGTATGCCGCACGAAGGCGCTTAGGCTGGGCGTGGCTGGGCTGTCTTCGCTCATCGAGACGCTACGGGACCGGCTCGATAGCACTACCATAGAGGTTCAAAGGTTCCGGCCCAAGCCTAGCAACGACGGCGATAACATGGAGGACTGGGACCTTAGAGGTCGGTTGTATAGAGTGCTGGCGGACGTCCACGCCGACGTGCGCAAGCTGTTCTCAACATCCAAGGCCACTCGGACCAGTGTATGGCGGTCGAGGCCCGGCTGTTGGCCGCCGACTGGACGCGTGAGCAGCCGACCAACATTGCCAACATCACCGAGCCAGTGAAGAGCGTGCTGGAGGAGTTTGTGATCTGTGCCGCTCACTATGAAGGAGACCCTGGCAAGAGCTCTTCTAGCTTGGTGGTGGAGGTGGTGGTGTTGTACGACGCCTCCAAAGGCCTTAAGGAAACGTCCGGCGAGATCCAGGGCTGGATAGCCGAGATCTTCAACACAGCTCCTGTCCGCAGCCGCTGAGAACGCGACGCAAGAAGCTTTAGCAAAGGCATTCCACCTCAACAACATCTGTGACGCAATTGGCGGGCTGAAGGCAGAGCTTCAGGGCTTATTCATAGACAAGGCGGAGCTAAGCATTGCCGTCGGTGACGATATAAGCCATAATTCTACCAACAACTGTAGCGTTCGCTATTTTTGTCACACCATCAATAACCTTATGCATAAGGTAGCACCCGACCCTCAGAACACATACACCACGCCGCTCAACCTCCCAACATCCATGGCGGGCGATAAGAGCTCGGCCACACTCCGGGTCGCCAGCTCGATCTAACTTGCTTAGAATGCTCTAAGAGGTTATACTATTTATAATACTTGATTGGTACCTTTGTCTTGAATAGTTACATAAAGTCCGATTTTATAGCGGCTTTAATATGTCTTGCGCGTTGGGATGAAAAATTCATTAGTAACGGTTTTTTTCTCCTTTTTTAAAAAAGGAAAGAAAAAGAAAGAAAAAGACATTGATTTAGCAATTAGCAAAAAGTTTACCTACTGTAATGTAGGTTATGAAAACCCTTTTGTTGGATTTTCTTGCACCTGGAATTGAACCTAGAATGCGCTTTCTTGTATATTATGGGGCCGGGAACACTAACCACTCGACTAATGCCCAAAAGAATGATATCCAATTTCATTTATATCGGTAAGAAGCAAAATGAGCTCTGCTACTCCGACTAAGCTCGGCTTATCTTTTTTTTTTATATATATAAGTTTATTTTCACTATATTTCTATAAAATAAACCCTCCTTATAGCTTATAATAGATATCCTATTACAAGGGAAAGGAGTGCAGTCCTTTGCTTTTTATATACTGTCTTCCTATAAGAGTTTATTGCTATTGGTTATATCTTGAACGATTTATATTATCTTTGTTCGCTATCGATTAGTCTCTTAATGAAGATATAAGAGTTGCTATACTAAAGTGAGTATTATAATAGATAAAATAACTAAAGGCAATGCATTTATAAAAAGAGTAAAATTTAATCAAGACTTAATATTATTGTAATTATTGTAGTCTATATATATACAGTTATAGCCTAAAAGTTTGCGAACAGTATACTCAAGGCCACTAAAACTTATATTATTTATGAATATATAATTAAATCTACTAAAAATATAAGAGCTTAATTAATATTAATATTATAAGAATAGTAATATAAATTCTATATTTTAGTATTATTATTTTGTTTTATTTATCTTAGTAGAAATTATAGCGAACTAAAGATAAAATAAATTATTGCCTTTTAAGCTTAGTGTATATCTATAAAGGAAAAGGGCAATTAAGTAAATAGCTATAATAGTAATAGTATTATTTAAGATTAATTCTTAAAGAAAAGAAAAAGAACTATTACTATAGCTATAAAGAAGAGATTTATATATTTAATAACTAGAGCTATACTCTAGTAATAGCTTTACTATTCTCTTTCTTTTAAAAGTTTAATATAGCTTTAATAGAATAATTTATTCTTAAAGCTAGGCTATAGCTTAATTTAAGCTTATAATATAAAAGCCAGTTAAATAGTATAGAGTAGATTGCTTTTAGATTTAATTAAATAAACATTATTAAATTATTATTATAA
>JACBYL010000307.1:0-21227 GCA_015266385.1 Trichoderma oligosporum | reverse complement strand
GGCTTTGGGGGGGGGGCGTGGGAAAGATAGAGGAGAGAGCCTAATTCTGTTGCCCTGTATGGTGGTTGGCTGAAACGCCGCCAGAAGGACTGCTGGGCGACCATTGTAAAAAAGAAGGGTACGTACAAGTACTTGCTCCCGGCACTACTTGGTACTGTCTGTATAGCAGAGGAACAGTACGGAGAATCTTGGGGAACTTCCCTTGCGCTGTTTCCCGTAGGTACCAGGTATATGTACAGACAGAGTACAGGGTATAGAAGTAAAGACGGCGACTCCTCAGTTTGGAGCAGCACAAGCAGGCACCGGTAGCAGGGGCCAAATGACTGTTCAACGCACGGCAGACACACACACGCACGATGAGATGAGAAGAGCGGGCAGGGCGATGGATGATAACTGTTGGAGGTACTTTGTAGATGGCGCTGGCAGAAGAGTTGACGGGGAGAGGTACAGGTCGTCAGGCGGACGCTAGTGGCAATTTGAGGGGGGGGGTTGTACATAGAAGTAGAAAGTAGAACTGCCACAAGTGAGCTATCAACAACGAAAAGCACTAATGGAAAACTTCGTAAAGGTACCGTACTTACGACGACGATGGAGGGGGGGAGGAGGAACAGGAAACCTCAGAAAAGAGCTCGTGGCAGTACAGAATAGAGAATACAGGTCAACAAAGGACAATAATAGAAAAGGGAAAAAAGGATAAAGAAAAAAAAAGTTGAGTAAGCGGTGCCACTTAGATACCGGTATCTTAAGTAAGTGAGTGCAGTGTGCCCATCTAGACAGAAGGGATACGGCGACGTGTATACTTCGTATACTCTCTGTACACGCTCGCACAAGAGAGGCTCGACTAGCGTCGTATTAGAGTTACGATAGACAAGCCATCAGGTTCCTGTCAACGCCTCGATCGTCAACGCCTTTCGCAAATCATTCCCCCCCCCCCCCCCCTCTTGATCCTGTTACTGTTGATATTTCTTAATGTTATTGTTCTTGCTATTGCTATTGCTATTGCTTCTCTAGGATTGCAGACGAGGCTCAAAAAGCGGGCAGCGAGACACCCCGAACGGCAGACGCTCGAGCAGCCACTCACTTAACTGATTCACTCATTCAAACACACAAGACATCCAGGGTCCCATAACATGGGGATTGGCGACCTACGGTGGATCTTTTTTGGGGGTTCTGGTCCCCTTGAGCCTGGCAGTTAGTTGTCTTCTGTCTTGCTGGCGGGGCGACTAACTACTAGGTAGGTTGGTGCGATGGCAGCGCCGTCGCTGATCGGTCGTGGTACTCGTCTATTTGTAGGGCTTGAGAAGGGGAAAAGAAAAAAACGGCCAACAGAGACGCCAGGAAACTTTCTGCCGCGGCCAAGAGAGGTCTGGTGTGGGACGCTAACAGATTGGCCAGGGATGTCTAGCTGGAGGACAGGCTCAGGGGTGATGACCCATGCTTAGTCGGTTCATCCCTGGCCACATGGCGCTTAGTCCCAGTCAAGTCTCCAATTATCAGTCCTTGGCCATGAAAGCTGCGAGCTCAAGTTAGCACGGCACCAATAGTCGACAACACGCCGCCCAGGGCCCAGCCTGGCATTGACTGATTCTTTACTTGTACTCGTACACGTAGTATATTGAGTGCTCCGCACATGTACCTACCTACATACCTACTTGTAAGTACTAGAAGTAGGATAGACTAAGTAAGGTATTGAATACCTAATAGCGGTGGTTGCTGTGTTATTACCTAGTAGTGCTGCCAGGGCTCAGGGTTTTTGTACCTGATACATAGGTAAGGTAGTACTGGTACTACCTCTTTTTTACGGTACCTACCAAGTTCGGTGTCTTTTTGTTTTGTTTCGTCTTGAACAACAAAGATGCGGCTTTGCACGCCGGATGTTTGTCTTCGTACCGCTTCTTCTTCATTAAAGAGAAAAAGGATAGGAAACAATACGAGGTTAATATGAAACATTCTACATGCATTTATCCATCCATCTATCCATTCAAACATGCGTACATACAAACAGGGACTTAACTAACTTACTTGTACTAAACACGAGTACATCAGGCACCTTGCAAGTATGCATGCCTTCATGAACATCGCACAAATCACACCCCGTGCCTGCAGGCAAAATTGTGAAAGTGAGAGCGAGTGAGAAATGACCGTGTCGCGGGCTGAGAGCCGATTCCATGTTCGTCTTGTCGTCTGATGAAGTTCTGAGCCCCCCCCCCCCCCCCCCTCCTCCACCCCCCCCCCCCCCCTCTCATCATGCCCGACCCCGATGCAACAGCAAAGATGAATTCTTACAAAGTATCAAGGTTTCTCGTTACTACGGAATAACTTTTACATGGATAGACATTCCAGTGATAATATTTTTCCGTCTATTACGGAGGATGATATGTTGTTGGGCCCATATCAAAAAAAAACAAATAATAAAATTCAGTTCGTGCAAAATGGCGCCTCATTATCTTCTCCCCACTTCCCCCCAACACCCTCTCTCACCTAAATCTGTCGAATGGAGAGGTAATGAATGACACCAGCTTGGAGTAAAAGGTAAGAGATCCTAGAATCAAGAGCACGGCACTCGAATACCTACCTGGTGGAAACTCCCTTAACTTTGGACGGCCGACGATCTGGGATTACCCATGTCTAGCGCCTAGCGTGTTGCATGGATGCTGGTTTGCTTGACCCCCCCTCTTCTTCTGCGTTTGGGACTACAGAATTACTTGTACAAAGTAGTACGAGTATGTCTTTCAGGGCAGATGCCGGGGTGATGACCGCCTCCTGCTTTACAGGTACTTACGAGTATACGTACTCCGTACAAAGTGAAATGAAGGCATACAAGTACAAGTAAAGGCAATTGCCAGAAGCTGTTCTGCTCAAATTACCAGGCTGCCGCCTCCACTAAACAGCAAAAGACATTGTGTATTAGTATTGTATCAACCTGTCTACTATCTATTATTGGTACTAGGTAGTACTACTAGTAGTAAGCACCTGCTCTGTACTCTGTATAGCTCTTCTTTTCACGTATCACCAGGCAAAGAAAAAGGGAACGAAAAAAGACTCAGCCACATCTTCCAGCTGACATGGACAGGCCGCCAGCGCTACCGAAGTGATTTCATTCACTAAGCCTGTGATGAAAGATACTCTGTAATTGCTGCTCAGTTCCTCCTGAATATTGTCGCCTATTGAAATTCGAGTCTATTAAGGTCCTTATACGGAGCAACAAGCATTGTACGGAGCATTTCATCTCATCTCACATCCTTATCAGAAGGCAGGGCCAGATGACACAAACAGGGCTGTTCGGATATTTTGCATCTTGCACCTGACCCTGAGAGCGAGCTGTTCCATCATTAATGATTCGACCGCGATGGCCTGCGCCACATGTCTCGGCATGGAAAGCTTACATACAGGTACTCCGTACATAGAGCCCAGTAGCAGTACTCTGGTAGTAGGTACAAAATCATACTTGGCTTCCATGATCAAGAGTAAGGACGTCTAGATAATCCAAGGCGGTAAATCGAGTTTCTACACTGTATCTACGGAGTATATCTTCTCCTAGCAATTCTTTCTTTAGCACACAAGTGCAACAAGACCCACCCTTGTATGAACTGTACCAGTAATGTACCTTGTGTATGAATACTGTAAGCTGCCCAAAGCTACATAGGTACCTTGGGTACCGCTCCGCCCTAACTCTCGCGACGATCATTGTATATGTCTTAAATCTTGAAATCATTAGCCACTCACTCACTGTACTTGTCTCATTTTGCTCGCCTCTTAATCAATACCTCTGAATCTCCTAGCTTTATTTTACTTTACTCCAAAATACCTGCCAGTCAAAGGTAGAAAGTTTTGCCAGTATCCCGCATCGTGTTGCTACTAACTAATTCCCCCAATTAATTCTCCTTTCAGCCAAGCCGGCTTCCCCTTGCGTTGTCGCAAGGCACCCGCAGTTCTTGAAGCCCTCTTGGGGGCTGCTTGTGCTTGGACTTTGTACTTGTGATACTATACAAATAGGTACCTGTATGAGAGACCCTATCTAACTACGAAATACTTATAATTAACTATAAAATACTATTTGTACAGCTTCCTGCAGATTTTCCACTGCCATTTATGCATCTGACGTTACAAGTACTGTACTCCGTACTATGAACAGAAACAAGTATTGATGAGGCGGGAAGAAACAACGAAGACACTCCACACACATTCGCCTACCTCGCGAGTATCTGTACAATTCCACTGTGTTTGTCGCCGGCTAATGTACTTTCTACATGGTCCTTTGATAACTGTTTCAAATTACTTCTCAACCTCAGACAGCCATGGTGATTGTGTAGGCCAAATTTCTTGGTATGCGCCCAGAAGTTGTCGTGACGGGATGCAAAAAAAGCTCATGGCCGCCAGGGCACGCAAGTTAATGGATTAGCGCTAATAGACCTTAGTACCTACTTATAGTAGTTGTATATAAACTACCTACCTATAGACACACCACTTGCTATAGTACGCCACGTTAACGCATCATGTACAAGATAGCCAACCCAGCAACTGCGGCTTCATCACGTCAGCTGCCTCCCGCGCCATCATCCGAGGACTTGGCGCTGTTATCATACTTACAAACATACATACGTACATACATATACTTTACGAAATACAGGTGTACAGTACGGAGTATAAAGGACGGATTACCGAGCGGCAATTAGAACAAAATCACCAGCGATAACTTGGTCCTGGGGGGGTTCTCGATACTCTGCATCCAACTTTGTGGTAAAGGTCCTATAAACCAGGGCAAGGGATGAGGAAAGGGAAAGGGGAAGAAGAGTGTTGGGTAGCCTAGCAAGGCTCGGATCCCGGCGGCTTTCATCGACTCTCGATCATTGATTAGCGGTCGAGCCCTGGCCGATCCTGGCCTGAACGTTTGAGCATCACCTTCTAGGATCCACCCCTTCGGTCAAGAAGCGCCGTAACATACGGTGGATCTGGACACAGAACGTTCACTGTGGCACGATTTCACTCCGTCCAGCTAAAGCGTCTTTTACCAGCAAAAAATACCAGAGGTAAACGTAGAAATACTGTATGCTAAGTGCAAAGCGCAAATTACTACTGCATAGGTAGCAATCCATTGGCCGAAGCTTACTGATTTCCGGGTACAAAAATAGATAAATAAACGAGTACGTAAATATGGCGCGCTGTCTTCGCTCGTCTCACTCTTCTCTGCCAAGCCGGGGTGATATCCAGCAGCTTGAGCGATTCGTTTGCATGGTGGCGAGTCGTGACCGTCTGTGCGTCTACTAGCTCCCGCCATAGGCCTGCTAATTTCCTCAAACAGCAGCTGGTGGGCTTTGTGAATTGAAAACATCATCGAGAAAGGCGACAGGTTACAAAGTCCAGGGAAGTCTAGTAAAAGTAGATAGCCACGAGTATAGATGTATTATTGAGCTCCTTTGATCGCTTGATTTGTTGGTCTCTAATCGACTGCCTTTGTACGAGTAGCTACTAGGTATAGGTAAGTAGGTTTTAAGGGGGGGGGGGGGGGTGGGGGGGGGGGGGGGAGAGACAGAGAAAGAAAGACTTCATGATGTTCCTCAGCGATTAGCAGCTTTAAGACTTTTAAAGTCTCACCATCTCATTTCCCTCGCAAGTACCAGAAACACTACCACCACTAGAGAAGTACAAATCGAGACGTTGCATTGACAACCCGGATTCAGGTTAATGAAGGCTTCTGACCTGTACCTTTATGGTCTTCGGTGCTGGCCATCCGCCAATCCGAGGATGGTTGCTGTGTTGCATCCTGGCAGTGGAGGGTGGCGGCTAAGCCGAAGTTCCCCATCTTCTTTCTAAGAACTCACACTGGTTTGCCAATTGGCTACCTGTCAGCAACTGGGCTGATCGGGGAGGGGGGGGAGGTTCTGCTCGTTTGCTCAGACTATTCCTTCTCGCCTTGTCGGCCAAATTTACTCATGTTACCCTACAGCCTCGGAAGACATGGAAAGAGAGCTGAATGTGCGTCAGAAACGGTGCATAAAACATGGAGGGTCAATTACTATGCTACACGCTCATCTCATTGAGGCCATCTATGGAGTACAGAGTACGTAGTACAGCAGCAGGAAAAAAAAAAGAAGGAGGGGGAGGTGAACATCATGTACAAATGCCTTCTTGTTGTGTGGTGTGGTGTCACATTAGTTAGGGTTCCGCCAAAATGCTACTGATCGAAGTCATCTAATGCTATACATACAAACAATATATTGAAACTCCAATTCATATACAGCTATGGAAATGAGAAATTGAAATTGCGGGGGATTCGCAGATTTGCGGCTCTTGCAATTGACAGCTACGCTACGATACTTATTTACCACGCGCATACTCGTAGGCATACAGAACTCGATTGTTCGCCACAAAAAAAATGGCACAGCCTTGCAACAGCTACTTGACTCATGATTCTATCTGCTATGACGCAGAAAGCTCATCATCACCGAAGAACGCGATACTTTTTTTTCCTCTCGGTTTCAACGTGCCGCGGCTCTCCGTCTTCCCCAGATATCTTTTTTCTAACCCCAGATATGGGACCTGGAGATTGTCGCCGGGGGATACTCCAAGCGGTCTCACAAGTATAACATTAACATTCACCGCTCTAATTTGTCTGCGTCAGGAACCCCCCGTTTCAAAAGGGGCTTTTGGTAGCACGCAGCTCATAAAGAAGAAAAGAAGTAGATTTTTTATTTTTATTTTTATTTTTTTTACAGTCGTGGTAGTTGGTTGCTGATCTTTAATATACAAAGGACAGGCCTCGTTCTGTTTAATCTTCTCGAAAGATCTCACTTTCCAACGATTATCAGCGGACGGAGCGGTGCGGCGCTTTCGCGTCACATGCTCACAGGGGTTTGACCACACACCCCCCATCGGAATAAGGGCACCGTATGTACAAGTAACGAATACAAATAAATACCTATCGAACTGAGGCTAAGTCGGCCAAACTAATGACTCCTCCCCTCCCATCCCCTCCTCCTCCCCCTCCCCTCCTAATAAACTACGATGAGTTACTTGTACGCTTACTGCTTGTTCATACCGAGATATTCGAGTATGAGGCTGAGCTCCAGGTAGGTCACTACTTACTTGTACACATGCATACTCGCAGTTATAATTGGGGAACTTGTTGATAAATTGATAAATCAGACATGTTTCTGCTTGGTGAGCGGCGGCATACTTGTAGCCTTTGCTGGCGTCTGCACAGCTTGGCTTCATAGGGAAATGAATGCTATTTGATTATAAAGAAACAAGGTTATCGAATGTCTCTACTGCAAGGGACACACTTCTTTTTTAATTAACAAAAATTCCCCTTGCGAAATACCAGCAGTACAAGTACAAGTTGTTGTTCCCTTTCCCTTCCTTCGTCTCTTTATCCACCTTGCTGACTCTACTTCGGCCGCTCGTGTCAGCGGGCTCAGGCTCGTTCCGCTTCCTCGATTGGACGCCTCCTCGGCAACGCTGCGTCAGCCTACGTTAGTTAGTAGCGCCATCAAGCCCATTCCGTACTATCCTGTACTCGCAACTCTCTTGTCTTTTTCAGTGACAAAAAGATCAAAAGGCGCCGATTGCACCGGCCAGGCTTGTTCTCCTCCCCCCCCTTCTGCTTTCCTGCCAAGCCCCCCTCCAGCCTTACGGCTGCGAAGGGTGCCCACCATCGAATTGGAGATAGAATGTGTGAAGTGAAGTTGTGTGGACGCCACCACTGCGATTAGTTGTCGTTAGCATGCTGGAGGTGTTGCGTTGTCCTCGTTGTTGAGGGTGTTGAAATGTATGTGGCATTGCAAAAGTGAGACAGCCCTGAGGAGAGACATGCATTACACTTTTGGACCTGACGTCTGTCGTGCACCTGGTGTGGTTACTGGAAAGGAAGGCTGGCAGACAGATGCCCTACGCAAATTGCACCACTGACAAAAGACTCTTTTCAATTAAAGAGGCAATTGTTTTCCTCCAGCCTGAAGAAGCTAGTTTTCGGTGTCTGCTGTAATTGCATGCGCTAGCAATGATACCTGCGGGAGATACTATCAACTGATATCGCGGCTTCTCATGTCCGTCTAGAGTTATAAGCTCCGCGCCAACTAATAGTTCGGATAGAAGTACTCCAACTGTTGGCTTTTTTTCCCTTTTTCCTTTTTAATAATCAATCAGCATTAAATTTATATCCTGTCTTACCCGAGCGAGTTGGATACTTAGCTTTGCTATAATTCAAATTCATCTCTCTATTTTTTTTCATATCCCTCCAACCAGACGGTCTGGTACTACGCCTGTCATCAAGCCTCGACGCCACATAAACCTTTCTATATGCGGGAGACCTATGCTGACTTGTTAAAGTCTACAATTGGCAAAAGAGTTCTTCAGGATGCCGTTTATTAAAGAAAGCGCTGGATTCTAAGATAAGTAGTGTGAAATAGGTATGCACATATTGAAAGGGAAGTGTTGACTGAGGGTATGGCTACAGGTTACCTCTAGGCCATGTGCGAAATATAGTGAACAGACAAATATATAACACGGCATCTTCTGTGCCATATATTACAAGCAACTAATATGTCCTCATATCTAATCTACGCCGGTGCGAATTGGATGTCTTACTGTGGTAATAGAAGCAATAGAAGCCTTCCATGGCTGTGGTAGAGGAGGAGGTTGTGGAGGCTTCATCTGAGTCTCAACATCATGCGACATCTCCCTGGCATCGCCATTTTCTTCCAAGATAGCAATGTTTACCTCAAAGTCACTAGACTCTCTATCCCCATTCCCATCATCATCCGGACATCGTTCCCTCTCCAGCTTCATATCCATAATCATGCTCAGCTCCGGGCAGTATTGAAGCATCTCCTTTCGGCGAGCTGCATCCCCCCATACCTCCTCATTCAAGTTATTCCCACCTTCGCGGACGTGGTAACCCATAGGTCTCTCAGCATAGACATCTTCAACAGTCATAGCACCATCTAGTTTGGATGCCACTTTCGCGCCGGGAAGCACCCACAGGCGCTTTCCGAACCACTCATCTTCGGGCTCTGAGTCGTTGAAGCGTGCTTGAAAACTGAGGATCCGTCTGACTACTGATACTCTGCGGAGAGAGAGTCCACCATTCCCAGAGAAGTAGTCATTTGCGGTACTACAAACGTATGTGATGTTAGAAGACATGAGAGAGAAGTGGGGGGTAGAGGGTCGCGCTTTTATATCACTATGGGAGTACGAACCGCGGTGCGCCAGTCCAGTCCCAGTCAAGCCAGTCATTTAGACTTGTTTGCGAATTTGCGCATAGAATGCTATCATGTTCGTATTTCAACACCCATTCCACTCCTGGCAAAAACTCATCATAGAACCTCAAATCCGTGAGTAGTCTGAAAACGTGCTCTCTGCTCGCAATGCTCCACGGATGAGGAAGCTCCATCAATTCCAGCTTACCAGTGACCTGTTGATTCTTGACCGAATATGCGCTGCTAACGCTATGCACGCTTTCGCGAGAGCCGATGAAGAGAAATCGCCAGTCGGGAGGCACTACCGCCATCATGTGTAGGATCTGAGGAGCTAAATGGGGCCTGGGTCTCGCTTCGATGAGGAGAGCAAGCTTCGACGAGTTGAAAGCGGCACGAGAGTCTTTGGTAGCTGGCCAATCTAGTTTGATGCTGGGCATCATTTTTCGCGCTTCTTCAAGTCTAGATGAGACATTGGCTGTGACGATGGGCTCATATTGGGAATGTAAGTGACCTAGATACCACCTACAAAGAACAATTCTTTAGAATCTGCATTCTCAACCTCCAACATTGCAGAGCTACAGGGTAAAAAAATCCAATTCTTCACGTACATGAAAACCAAAAGTATAGGGATAAATATTCGAGCAGGGGCAATGGTGAGAACTCCTGAAGTGTTGAATCCAGACATGGTGATATGACGATGCTCACTCTGCTACTCTTGAGTGGTTGATTGATCGATTGATTGATGCGATGCTTGATGCGATGCTTGTGTTAATAAACCAGATACTTAACCACGAAAGGCTCCGAGACGAGTGCGCTAATTGATTCCTCTTCTAAACGACGCGGATAATCGCCGAATCTACATTTTAGGAGCGGTGAAGCTTGAAATCTGGAAGCAGCCGCCTTGGGAAGGATGATGTACCTGCCGCCTAAGACTCCATCAGGAAGAAGAGTACGTACATCTCTTCCATCACCAATTTTTTCTAATTAAATCTTCAAACCACCATGAATCTACCTCCTTTAGGTATAAAACTGACAAGAATGAAAATAAAAGAGGCACCTGAGACTGATCTATCTATGTTTCGCAGCGTTGAGCTATAAGAGTAGCTGGTTCCTTGGTCTAGGAGTGGAAATCTTTTGACTTGACTCGACGGAATGCCCACATATAAAAATGGCCATTTTTCTTCGGAATAGGATGATTCTATGGCCTTTGAGCTTTAGAAGAAGGCGGTTCGCGATATTGTGGGTGGTTATCATGCAAGTTTCAATCTTCCCAATGCTTTCTCATAAACGCAAACGTTTCTAACTATACCCGCAGACTCTTCTTTCCATCAGTCTTATACTTGTCTTCCATTTACAACATCCTCTTCATTCGCCTCCCGAAAATTACTTTCGAGTACCAAAACTCGAAATCCTTTCGTCTTTCACCATATAACACGTCCAAAGTCGCGCTCCTGATCGAAAACCGTCCCAGTACCATTCTCGCCCCTCTCATGCTACACTTCATATCCGTTGTGCCACCCGACTGGCACTTCCGCTTCATGGGCTCTCCCCTTTCTGTGGCTTCGATTAATCGTTCCGTTGCCATCCGCCATCAGGTTGCCTCCGGGAAGCTTGACCTCACGTACATTCCCGAAAACATGAGTACAAATGGACAAGAAGAGATTAGTCAATTTCTTACTACCTTGTGGTTGTACGAGGCTGTGCTTAAGCCGGCAGAGTGGCTGCTGATATTCCAGACGGATTCTATGGTCTGTGCGAATAGCAGGATGAATCTTAACGACTTCTTAGAATATGACTGGGTTGGGGCGCCGTGGAACCCAGGTGGGCAATGGGGTGGGAATGGAGGATTGTCACTGCGGCGAGTGAGCCGCATTATCGACATCCTACGCAATCAGCAGCGTGCCAATGACTCCGAGCCTGAGGATGTTTGGCTTTCTGAGCGTCTTGCTCATCATCCTAATGGCAAAGTGGCCAACGGGTCTGTTTCACTGACCTTTTCCGGTGAAACCCAAGATGGACAGCCGGAGCAGGTGTATAATGCCAGCAGAGTTAATAATGATGAGGATGATGATGATGGCCATGATGAATATATGCCGGGGGTTGATGACTGGAGAGAAGGGTTCTATGAGCCAATGGGCTATCATATTGGTGGAAGCGGATCTTTTCTGCATAGCTCTATTTGGGGGATGCCAGAGCTGAGAGAGCATGTGTGGAAATATTGTCCAGAGATTAAGATGGCACTAGCCATGGATGTAGCCAAGTATGTCCCTGGTAATTGCGGCGCGCGGTGGATATAAAAGGAATGATGGTCGACACGATAAGGGGAAAGTTGTCAGAATCATCTCAGTTGTGTGCCAATGATGGCACTTTGTACATACACCAAATTTCATTATATACCTATCATCCACAAGAGACATTATTCACTATTAATTTAAAAAAAATTCCACCTAGCCCATGAGCTCATACAACCAAAGAAATCCGCCTCTCCATATGGACAAATCGATATATGGAAAGAAAAAGGGAAAGGAAAAGAAGAGACAACCAAAACAAAGATATTTAAGCCAACCCTTCCGCCACAGCATGACCAACAGCACCCGCCAACTCACCAAATAGAATGCCCCTGAAGACGCTCTCTCCCATATTCTGCGTCCATGCACCGGCCTTTTGCAGCCTTTGCTTCCAGGCATCCTTCTGCGCCGTAGGTAATTCTTCCCATGTCTTAGCAGGGCCATGGACCTCTTCGTCGTGGACATCCAGACTGATCTTCTTATCGCCGAGAATAGGGCTGTCCTCGGCGTCTACGACGGCATGCTCTGCCTCCCACATGACAAGTGTCTCAGCAGTGTTGACGCCGCTGCCGGAAAGCTTAGAGATGAGATAGTCCTTGGAAAACGCGGCAGGTGGATGCGCCGGGTCGCGCAGAGTACCATGCCAAGACGGAACATAATTATGCGCGTGGATGATAGGCTTGCTCTTGCCGTACAATTCCATGATGCCCTGTCCGATGATGGCCATGATAAGCACTATAATAGAGAGCGTGATGATAAGAGGTCGATTAGAGGGCGGTTTAGAACGCATGGCAGTGACGTATCGGGTTGGTGAGTCATTTGGACTCTTGCCAGAGGAGGATGAGGTTTCCACGTGCCGCTTTAACGCGATGCTGTGAACGGCGACGCCTTTCTGGAGAGATATGCTGGCTAATTTGATGAATTGCTGGGTGAGATGTTGTTTGGGAGGCGTGAAGTTGGAAAAAGCCACACCAGTGATATTATCTCCACTGTGAACATCTTTCAACGTGTAAAGCGGGTATAAGTTGGAAAGGAGATCTATCGAGCCATGTGCCACATGGTCCATAGTATAAAGGTAAATAGAGGCGTCGTTGCCAGCCACCGCAATAATAAATTGCGTGTTACCGATAGATTTCAACGGAGGTGAGGGAGGTGACACGTTGGCAACGGCGAGAGCTGTGGCGGATATATGCTTTGGGATACGCACCGTTGCAGATATCCGTGCTTTCTCATGACCCGGGCTCGGTAGTCGGAAACCCTGGAGGAGGACGCCGCTCCTCATTGGTAGATTGGATGCTGCGAGAATAAAATTGGGAGTCACGAATCGAATCGCGCGAAACGCAGGTCTCTCACCATGATCATCCGGCATCGTGAAGATGAGTTCTGGCTTGGTTTTCTTTTTGCCGTTAACTTTTATCAAAAGCAGCTCGTACTTGTGGCAATAGGCAAGTAAGTACTCTCCATCGGTTTCGCTTTGTATAATGTCCAAATCCTCCGCATCCTTCACCAAGTCGATGACGTTTTTGACTTTGGGGTTTGGCTCCGTGACATCAAATATGGCAAGCTGAGATTCTTTTCCCATACCCGTAGCGGCAGCGCCTATGGATCCACAGATGCGCAACAAGCGCTGATAGGTGTCGGCATCCGGTTTGGCGAAGAAGGCGCTTCGAGACACCTCTGCGATCTTTACATCGGGGTTCTTAGAACCGGCAGCTCGCGACTTGGTTTGCTCGACAGAAAAAGTTCGGAGATGGTAATTCTTTCCCTTGGCGATCTCATCATGGCTCGAGTTGATGCCAGCGAAGACGTACGAGGGTTTGCCACCAGCTCCAGAAAGGGCGAGAGACATGACGCTGTCTTCATCGCGGGAAAGTTCGATATCTCCGACCACTCGCAGTTCGCCCTGGTCGATAGTTTCAACAACGGACTGTAAAACGAAGACGGTAAGTATACAAAAAAAAGAAGAAAAAAAAAAGCCAGATGAGCTTGTTGCAAAGCTGCAGCGAGTGACGAATGATGGTCCCATAGGTATTACGCACAATCTTGTTGCCCACGCCAGAGCGTCCTGCACCACCGCCACCGCCGACGACTAAACGATTCGCATTTTGAGGATCAAAGTCGACTGCATAAAGCGGGTAATCAAGCTTTATGCTCGCCTGTGGGAATGGTAATGCCATGATCGAGATGAGGGTTCCTCTTTGATGCTTTGTCCTCCCCACTTGTGGGTAAGGAACAGAGGAAACAAAAAGTTTCAATGTTCAAGATGCTAGAGAGTAATATATAGACAGGTATTAAAAATGAAATAGGGCGCGATCGTGTTAAGAAGCCATCAGGATAGCGGTTCACCGTGTGAAGTAAGATTAGTATGTGGCCAGATATTCAGATGAAGCTTTTTGGAGTTTGGCGGGGGAGCTGAGACTTGACAAGGGGTGGAGCTGGCGGCCAGTGGCGGGTACCTTGAAGATGCGACCCTGTGGGTAGTACCTTAGCACTACTAAGTTATAGTACTAGGTACCTATCGCGACAGCACACGTAGGTAATATTACCTGGTACACATACATGTTCCATACTCCTCCGTTCCTCTACTGAACTGGGAGCATGAGAACTTCTGCTTCCTATCCATCAGGTTTTATAGGTTTCTCTGCAAACATAAATCGACTAGAGATATTATCTCTGTATAGTAATACAGCCACCAGGCCAGCTTTAACTCAATAGTGTCGATATAGTGCTTGGTGGTTTTCAATCCTCCGTCAAGTTAACATGCACCGCCTTCACGGTATAATATCCTCTCAATCCATCCTCACCAAGCTCCCTC
Source organism: Trichoderma oligosporum (assembly GCA_015266385.1). Taxonomy (NCBI): domain Eukaryota; kingdom Fungi; phylum Ascomycota; class Sordariomycetes; order Hypocreales; family Hypocreaceae; genus Trichoderma; species Trichoderma oligosporum. The sequence goes on along the minus strand of JACBYL010000307.1, from coordinate 6,927 downwards.
CCCAGCCCACTCTCCTTGACTCCTCCAAACGGAACCCTCACATCCGAATCGTTGCTGCTATTGACCCATACCATGCCAACCTCCAGCTCCCTTGCCACCCGATGAGCTCTCGCCAAATGACTCGTAAAGACTGCACCCGCAAGTCCATACTTCGTCGCGTTAGCAATCGCAATGGCCTCCTCCTCACTGCCGAACCGCACAATAGCTGCTACCGGGCCGAAAATCTCCTCTTGGAACGCCGCTGATTTGATGTCCACGTTTGTGAGAACCGTTGGTGGCGTGAAGAAGCCCCTCGAGGGCAATTGTTGTCCTTGCGGGAGAAAGATGTTGGCACCAGTGTTCTCTGCTGATGAGATGTAGGACATGATGCGCTCTACTTGTGCCTTATCGACTTGTGGCCCTTGATACGTCTCTGGATCAAATGGGTCGCCCATAATCGATGTCTCCTCAGTGAAAGCTTTAAATCTCTCCACAAAATCGTCGTAGATGCCATCTTGTACAAGAAGCCGTGATGTCGCCGTGCACATTTGCCCTTGGTTTGCCATGATCCCCTCATGAGCCCATCGTACGGCTTGTTCCAAATTTGCGTCATCAAATACAATCAGCGGTGACTTGCCTCCTGTTTCAAGAGTGATAGTCTTCAGCGTCCCGGCTGCCATGCGCATCACCTCTTTTCCCGTCGCTGTGCTGCCAGTAAACGCAATCTTATCCACCTCTGGATGTCGTGCTAGAGCGGCGCCGGCCTCCCTGCCACGTCCATTGATGATGTTAATGACTCCCGGAGGAAAGCCCGCTTCGCGTATAAGCCGTGCCACGTAAAGCATAGATAGGGGCGTTTGCTCTGCCAGTTTGAGCACTACTGTATTTCCGCACGACAAAGCAGGGCCAAGTTTCCACGCTGCCATGTCAAGCGGATAATTCCAGGGGATGATCTGGCCACATACGCCGACGGGTTGCTTCACGGTGTAGGCCATCTTGTTTGGGCCAACGTCAATGACTGATCCTGGAATCTTATCTGCCCACCCGGCATAGTAGCGAAGAACCTCAGAGAAATGAGGTACATCAACGTTACGGGATATCGATAGCGGCTTACCGTTATCAAGAGTCTCAATTACAGAAAGCGGCTCTCTGTGTTGATCTACCAATTCTGCTAACCGATTCATCAGGTGGCCGCGTTCAGTACCAGACAGCAGCTTCCAAGCAGGCTGCTTAAGTGCTCTGAGAGCTGATTGAACTGCCCTGTCTACATCAGCTTCTCGGGCTGCGAATACGGAACAGATATCTTGTTCCGTGCTATATGAGGGAGTGAAGAAAGCGTTAATGGGAAAAGAAACACAGCTCACAATAATAGCCATTCCATAGCGTTAGGGAACAAACAATACATACTATGGATTAACCGTTGTTATCATATCCCCTTCAACACTTTCACTGAATTCATTATTAATGAACAAGCCCAAAGGTTGCATCCACCTCACTCCATTTGGCGCCGTTAGCTCAGTCTCCAGTCGAGAAGACGCCAATAATCGAGAGTGACTAAAGTGCCGATTGAAGATCTGGCGGAATACAACATTCGGAGCAGCTATTGTCAACCTTACCATCGCTATAGGTCTCCTTGCTGATGATATCTTGACTAAAGTCATTTCAAGAAGGCCTAGATGCGCTGTGGAAGAGCAAAGTTCTTTATTGATTTTGATAAGTCTCTCTGTGTGAATTTACGCAAATCCAAGAAGATTGACATAAATTCATGTTTATGTAAAGATATAGTATGTTGTGTCTTAAAGAAATTCACTGTTGAGAACTAGACCTACATGAGTATGCAGTTCTAAATCTACCCCACAATTCGGAGATCGGCCCGTCATCTCCGACAACATGAGATGAGAGTACAAGGAACCAAAGTATTCTGTACCGCCTCTCTCATTGCTCTTTGGTTTTGGTGTTAATGGGCACGTAATAAACCTTTAGCTCATCAAGTAAAAGCATCACCATGTTCAGTTGCTCAGTTGATTGCAATTATTATATTGTTTCCATACCCCTGTTCTCCTCATTTGAGAGTCAGGACACAGAATTATATATCATATATCTAGTAAGCTACCGATGATTAACCCTCTTTCCTATTCATCAGTTCTCTGCCGTGCTAATCCAAACACCATTTCTCATGCCCCCTTATTAGAGAGCGCTGATCTCCTTTTCAGACCACCCACGAAACGAAGCTTCATCTAATCTGATTGCTTATGTTTCACTGCCTTCCCAAGCTCAAAAGCAACACCATTTTAATATCCGTATATTTAGAGCAAAAATGGTGACAAAATGACCGAATAACCACCACTGAACACCTGGCTCCCACGATTGCTTCCATTATTTCAAATATTCTTTTTTTTTTCTCCATTTGTGGCATCGATTGACTGGGGTATCTCTTCGCCATTCGTAGGTGGACGCCCTCCCGGGCAAAACAATTCAGACAAGTAAAAAAATAAATAAATAAGCGAATGTAGTGTTGTATCAGAAAATGTGTATTATATCAAATAGTTAAACCATTCAACTCATTATGCTTCAACTTTCGGAAAGAAAAGAAATTTTTAAGTTGAATAAGTCATTCAAAAGTGATCAGAGCAGGAGAGAAGCCTTTCCAGTTGTCTCAGACCTGTGTGATGCTTCAGCAAGCGTAAATTGCGACCAGTCGCTTGGTTGACTGAATAGCCGCAGAATATATCAAGACATAATAGTCGAAATAACAATTAAAGAAAATAAATAGGACAAGGACGAATTACTATACGTAAAATCAGAAGTGTCAGTCGCCCGACGGAGATTGTATTTGCGCTTGGTGTAAGCCAGAAACCCAAAAAAAAAAAATATTAAAAAGCTGTTGTCCAAAATCAAATGATTGATCCGATGGAAGCAATAAAAAGTTATAAGGATAGGAACATTCATCCATAAAGTGATTGTCGCATTTTTGTCGTTGCCAGCACGAGACTATATTACTAGACAAGCAAGATGCCGCCGGGGTCGCACAGCATGCGGGCTGAAATGCTACCAATGGGGGGCATCTTGGGGCTTTCGTAGTGCCGTTGCCCAACCAGTCTCTATATGGGATGGCTGAGCTGCTCTCCATTGTCCAGTCCTCAAGTCTTGCTCCTGGGGGCGCCCTGGTGCCGGCCCAGACATGGGAGGAGGCGGCCCCTCCATGGCACGTAGCGGGGGCAGCCTCTCTCCGCTTGCTGACGAGGTCGCAGATGAAGGCCTCGGCGGCGGCATCCCATAGGTTTGGCCGTGCATCGACGGCAGGCCGTGTGGCGGGCCGCCGGATAAATTACCATATACCGAGTTTAAGAATTCAGGGCGATCATCTGTGCGTCGAATCTGTACAGACCGCTCAGCTGATGATACATCGCTCACGTACCCCTGAGTAGGGGTCGGGATGTGATGGGCTTGCATCAAAGGACTTCTATCTGCAAGAGAGCTAACGCTCTTCGACAAGACCGGGCTCAGTGGCCCAGCTGCGTGGTTACTTATAGCTGGTGTCCTAGCCACAATATCCCTAAGGCGATTGCGGTCGTCCCTGTAAAAGTCCCTATGAGCAGCGAGTTCTTCCATTTGCTGCAGCATTTGTTGTCGCTCTTCCTTTAACTCTTGTAACTGCTTCATGTTTTCCTCCTGTAACGTCTTCTTCTTTCTGCGGTGGCGGGTTGATGCCTTTGCATTTCGTTGCCTCTTTTCATCTGCCTTCTTTGACGCTTGTGAGTAGTCCACCTGAACAGGAATTGGTGTGTCACTGCCCGGCAGAGTCATGTAAGCCTGCTGAGATTCCATTCCAACAAATGACGATCCCTGTCGACGCAGTAAGTCTGGCCATGCGGACGCTGACGCTCCCTCGGTTGGCCCCCCCATCCTCGAATGTGGCCGGCTGGCGGGCATACCGGAGATCCCATGTTGAAAATGCAATGGCGTATGCAACCCATGCTGTCGACTTTGGAGATCTCCTGGAGGAGGAATGGTTGGCTGTGCATGAGGCACATCTAGGGGGCGTGCTACAGGTTGAGAAAGCGATCTTGGTGGAGTGACCATTGGGGTATGGGGACCAGAGGCAATTGCTGAAGACTGATGCAACCCAGGAGCGTGCCTAGGCTCGTCGGGAGTGTCTGGTTCATAGGGACGTTTTGTGGGAGCCATACTAGGAGCTAAGGGTTGTCGTGAATCTGGGTCCCGGGGAAGAGCTTGTCCCAGATTCATGGTTCGAGGAGCTCTGGGGCTGAGTATCTTCCTCTGGTTACCCATTGCAGGGAAAGGGTACGCGTTCGAGGGGGAGTTTCGTTCGGATATCGGAGGCCGGCCCGTAAGCACAACACCGGCAGCAACTGGAGTCGTTGGCAGGGAAGTAGTAGCAGCATGGCCATGAAAATAAGGCCGTGGAACACCATAAGGGGTCGAAGATACCGTGAGGCCAGCTTCTACTTCCCTTGCTCGCGAGGGTGGTCTTCCGCCGTTGGAGCCCATGGAGTGTGGCTCGGATGGATTCAAGATATTGTGAACACCAAATGCCTTGGAAGTATGCTGAGGGGCACGGTTAACACCAGCGGAAATTCCACCAGCTGATTCATACCGCAGATTCCCGGGCTGTGTAGTGAACTGGGAGAAGGAATCCTGTTCATTGCTGACAGGAGACCTCGAGGAGCGGCGAGAGGGTGGGAGAGGGCCAGGTCCCCTGTGCGACATTGAGACCTGATCACCTACACACTCCTGATCCTGTGGATCAGAGCATTGACTCCTCTCCTCGCCAATCAAGAAGCGCAAGCTGTTGCTCTTTGGAGACGTATGCCGGGACAATGTTTTAGGAAGCCACGAAGGAGTAGTTGGTGTTTGTGGGGAATTCGGCGTCGTGGCCCCGGAGGAATCGGAGACTGGAAGATTCGGGCTGTCTTTGGATGGGGAAGGCAGCGCCCGTTGCCGCACGTCTACAGAAGAGTTCGCCAGGGCGATCGTGTTGTAGTTGGGGACCGGCTGGGAGTGATACCCAAACAGCCCCGGTGACCAGCGTTGGTAAATAATTGCGGATGGAGATCCGGTTGCGGCTGAGGAGGGACAGCGGGCAATCGAGCCACGAGTCCACGATGCAATCTGGTTTTCCAGCTCAGAATTCCTCATGCAATATGCACTGGTGTGTCCGGACGAATGAGTCGGTGGGTTGCAAACCGCGAAATTAGATAACAGCAGTTGTCACGATTATTATTGAGGCCTCAGTCAGCCTAGAAAGATCTAAGATACTCTATCTTGGCCTAGGTCGAAGACGTAAACTCGTCCACGATAGATCGATTAGGTAACTCAGACAGCGAGGCGTTTCCTAATAGTTCGCAGCAAGTCGTCAGCTGAATCAGAGGACTGGTTCAGGCTCTCAACTCAAGCTGAAGGATTTGCTAGCAAAGTTAGCCGAACTGTAGCAGAACGTCTGCTTGATGCAATTGACGATATGGTTCCGCCAGTGGATAATCAATGGCCTAGCCAAATATTTCCGCCACTCAGCTTGGCCTTCACGAAAGAGGGGGGAGGGAGTATGAATGCTGTACTGTGTTCTATCGTATACGCTTGTCAAGTTGAGAACCAGACGAAACACACGCAACTTCCAAGGAAGAAGCTGCAAATCCGCTTCAATGAAGCTCCAGCATTCGAAAGAATACCTGAGCGTAAACGGACCAGTCTTCTCTCAAGCGTAATCGCGTATTAGGAGAATAGGGTTAATGAGGGGCGTAGGGGATGGTGCGAGAGAGGAAAGAGGCGGAAGTGAGGTTACAAAAGCCGAGGGACAATCGAGATAAGGTAGGGAAGCCAACTGGGGACATGGAGACTTGCTTACCTGAATAAAAATGAGCTCTCGATGAGGGTTATTCAAGTACCAATGTAGAGTACAGTACTCTGTAGAAATCAGGCTGCGCCAGAGAGGGAGGGAGAGAGAGAGAGAGAGAGCTATAGTGCTAGGACAACTAGAAGCTGTTTGAAGTCTACAGCTCGTTGAAGAAACCAAAAGATGATTGACCTTCTATTATCGGGTCCAATCTTGAAGACCACGAAGAGATTAATAGTCACGCGTAGCACGGGCAAGGAGAGAGAAAGTTAGAAGCTGTGTGACGAGAAAAAAGGGTTGATAAGAGTGTCGACCTTGGAGAACTTTTAGTCGACGAAGAATGACAAGCCACAATGGGAGCAATGACTGACTACTGAAAGGTTTTGCTGCCCACAGCTTCGTCTCTTGAAATATGCCACGACGTGTGACCCCTTGTCGCCTTGATGAAGGAAAATACTGCTAAGAAGCATTCGTATGGTCACGCCAGCCCAATTGTCTGTCCCACAGCCAGGATTCTACCTAGTGAGCAGGCATGGGTGTGGAGGCGCCACATACCATACATGGAGGTTTTTTTTTTTTTTTTCATGGAGGTTTTTTTTTTTTTTTTTCGTGGACCGGGAGCCATCACTGATTTGACCCATGCCGAGCAGGGTCAGGGAGAGCGAAACGTCAGTCAAAGCTACAAGCTACAAGTAGGAAGAGGTGCAGGAAAGCCGCAGCACGACCCCATCGCCATTGACCGTGGTCTCTCTCTCTCTCTCTCTCTCTCTCCTCTCTCCACCACGAGGAACCCACTATTACAGCTCTTGTCTTGTTCTAGGTCCACGACGGTGTTGGTGTCGGCAGCGGCGAGCAGGGATGTTTGAGTTGCGTCTTAGCCTAGTGACGGTGTGCACTTCACTATCACCATTTCGCCATTGACCGTGGTCTCTCTCTCTCTCTCTCTCTCTCTCCTCTCTCCACCACGAGGAACCCACTATTACAGCTCTTGTCTTGTTCTAGGTCCACGACGGTGTTGGTGTCGGCAGCGGCGAGCAGGGATGTTTGAGTTGCGTCTTAGCCTAGTGACGGTGTGCACTTCACTATCACCATTT